>JANITX010000210.1:43528659-43541290 GCA_027564395.1 Erythroxylum ulei
GTGCCTTCTTTGTTTTGCAGGTACATCTGTGTCGGAATCACTACTAGAAGCAACCAAATCATGGAGCCAAACGGCAATGTTCCGTTCCGCCAAAATCCGGCAGAACCAAATATAATAATATTTTATCCTAATATATAATTGTAATTTCAATCTTTGATTTCTCTCTCCCACAGACAGGCTTAAAAGATCACAATTAACTTGTTCAACATTGGTTTTAACATAAACAATACAGAAATTTAGTGCCCTCTCAAAATTAATTCATTCTCATTCAAGAATTTGTTTCAATAGCGTATACAATCATGCAAAATAGGGAAAATGTACAAGTTACCTCAGCGTGAGGCTGTCCAATTTTGGGGTGGAAACCTTGAACAACAATTTTGCCATCCTCGACAATAACATAGCCCGCCATAGGATTAGGACTGGTAAACCCAATCGCCTTCTTTGCAAGTTCAACACACCTTTTTATGTAAAAGCTATCATCTTTATCGTTACCATCTTCAACATTGACTCCATAATTGACCATGACTAGTCTCCTACAGTCTTCTTCTCCATCGAATTCAAAGCCCAAAAAACGAGTCAGCTTTAAGCACCGTCTTGGATGAATAATCCCGCGGTGAAAAAAGGTTGGAAAAGGGGAATGCGAAAACTTGAGTGAGTTGGGATTGAAAGTTGACAACGTGAAGGGGTCTAAAATTTGCACCTTCGGAGATCCCACAATAACAGCAAAGAAAAGTGAGAGGAGACCCGAGACTTGAACAGATGCTAGTGTCTTTCTTCCTGAAACTGTTAGGACACGTAAATTAAGGGAAATTTTTTTCCAGAAGCAAAAAGTGATTTGGAGCCGAAGATCATGAGACCGTTATATAAATAAACGAATATCAAATTCTAATTTCAATCTCTAAGGAATTAAATAGGGATCAGAATTTAGTTGAAAAGATGTGGTTTTATTATCATAACAAAAAAACGTAGGTTTTACTAATTAAACAAGCTTTTCTTAATAATACTAATGTATTTGATTGATGAAAATCGTTTATACGTCAATAAAGATAACAATAAACTTAACCAATTAGAATTAAAAAAATTTATATATTTTATTATTATTATTTAAATTTTGATTATAATTAAAAATTAAGTACAGAGGCTTTTTTATAATTAACTCTTAAATTTTTCTGAAAATATTAAGGTTTTATTCATTTTGTCAGTAATAAAATTAGGACGTTGACTGTCAAGCGTAGCAATTTTTTTATTTAATGAGAATTGAGCTTGACAATTGGAACAAGGTAAGTCGTGTACCTTTAGACCCTCTCAAGGCAGTAGCGTTGTTTGAAATGGGAACTGTAATGTTTCTTGAATACCTTGTATAAGATGATTACTATAATGAATTTATAGTGTGAATTAGAGCAAAATTCAGACAAAAAAATTGCCTGCTAAGTATATCTTGACGAGAGAAAACAAGAACCACCACAACCTTAAGGCCTAAATCGTGTGATAAAGATGTCGGAGTGCAAGTTTTGATTGCAATTGACAATTTGAAGAACTAGTTGCAAATCGAGATCAGATGAAAACGACTTTAATTTCATGAAAAGACAAGGGATTTCCAAAATTTTGTCCCAATAGTTACTGACCTAGGGAACTCCTGACAGAACGACATCTTTGTAGGCAACAGTATCACATTGGACAAAGCAGAGCTAATTGGTGGTACTTTGATGTTAAGTTACACATAATACCTAGCCTCTAGAAGTTTCAGACAAGCAGTTTCTGTTTGTATGATTGATCTGCTTTAACACTCAACTGATCTCGATTTGCTACAACCCTCAGCTGATCTCGATTTACTTCAACACTCAATTGATCATTGCCTGGCGTTTGTTTGTATTGATACAAGCTAGCACACACCAAAAAGTACCCAAGGTTGACAATTCCTAAAGTAGCAATTGTGTAATAAAAGTAGTGTAGTTTCCCTTTGTTAAGGTCTTGTGACAACCAATCCCCACCTGAAGACCCTGATGTGACATTATGCACAGCCGAAATAAGAAAACCAGTTAGGAAGTTTGATACTGCCATGGGAATACCGGGGAAGGAATTGGCAATGCTTCTCATATTTCTAGGTAACTGTTTGTAGTAAAATTCGGTGTGGCCGATCGAGAAAAACGCATCTGCTATCCCGGTTATGACCAATTGAGGGATTAACCATAAGGCAGACATGGATGATACAACTCCCTTTTTCGGTTCAAAAACTATTGATTGTTTTGTAAGAGCTAGATGCCTTCGGTGATCTTTAACGTAAGCTGAAACTAAGGTGGAAAGTATTGATAGAACGATCCCAATTCCCATTCTTTAGAGTATTGTTATTCCACCTTCCTTGCCAGTGAATCTAAACAGAAAAGGAACTACAACTCGGCCATAGATAGCAATCCATAAGGTAAGGCCAACCATGGCGAAGACCATCAGTGATGCAGCAGGCACATGAAAGCCACTAGTTCCTATTCTTCTATCTGATTGAAGTGTTTGCAGAGGGACGTAAAATGATGGTAGAAATATTGCAGCATAGTATACAATGGTTGATATCAATATCGGGGCGACTCTCAAGACACATTTTACTTCTTCTACTTGTTGTATGCTGCAAAGACTCCAGGGGTTGGCAGCAGAACCATCTTTATTGATTCCATCTTCATTTGTTATAATTGCCCATCTTTTAAGGAACCTGTTACAAGAATGATTGTGGCTGTGGACTATATAACCATAACTAAAGCATGCTTGAGAGTAAATATGAAAAGGGACTTATCTTACCGAAATTGATCCGTGCGGGAAACCTTGGAATTCATAGCATTCGCTCACTCACAGTTGAAAAGGCAATGATCTGATTGGTCAGGCAGACTCAATCTTCTTTTTCTGATAGAAGCAACAAATACTTGTGCTATATTTGCTAAAGGGCTTCCCTCAGGTTTTATTATTACATAAAGCTTTGTTCCCACAAAGAAAACAAAGCAAGACATGAACACTAAGCCAGTAGGGATAGCCAGACCAATAGACCAACCTATCTCAGATTGCACGTAGGCAATTAAAGTAAAAGATATCATCACAGCGAAAGTGAAGGTAAAGAAGTACCAATTGCAGAAGCTTTTGATAGCTCGCTTGCCTGCTTCAGTGTTAGGATTGAACTGGTCTAGTGCAAATGGTAAGGCACAGGGTCTGACACCTCCTACTCCGATCACTATAAATCCAAAACCACTTAATAGAAAAAACAACTGGCAAATTGTTGGTCCTTTGCATTTGCTGATTTCACTCTCTCCACACGTTGGAGGGTGCAAATTGGGGACAAGAGCGGTCGTTATCATTGCCATTCCCTTGAAAAAAGAAATGAAGAAAATTTTTGAAGAATCTGATACTATTGTTCTCAGGAATAAGGCCAAGTCTCTTGCTGTAAATTTCAGCCATATATAGAATAAATATTTTAATAGATTGGTAGTGCTCTTACTCTTACCTAACGACTCTTACTCTAGCAACTTATGTATATCATCATATATATAAATAAAAATGACGGATAAAGAAAATATGAACTAATTAGTAGAAATTTGATAAGATAAGGAATTGATTGATAGAAAGTACTAAAAAAGAGCAGATCGAAGCAAAACCCAACACTTTGTATCGTCCAAAATAGGTATCAGATAGGAAAGCACCGACTAGAGGTGCTATGTTTGTGATGCCACTGAAGACATTAATGATCAGTGTGGCTGTCACACTCTTCAAGTTGAAGACGCTTGTGAGATAGACAACCATGTTTACGACAGTTCCTGTACTCCCAATTTTCTCAAAGGTCTCATTTCCTGTCACAAAATTTATTAGATATTAGCTCAAAAGAATAAGGAGGTGACCATGTGTAAATATGTAAATAAATATAGACCGTACCAAGGATGAATGGCAAGGATTTGATTCCTCAGTATTTGATGGTTGTATTATCAATTAATGGCGCCTCTACCTCCTTGCTTTCCATGGATGTTCAAAGGGAATGTTTCTTCAATTAATATGAACAATGTTTCGCTGGGGACAGTAATTGAACAAAAAAAACACTGACAAGTTCTGTAAGTGAGATGTTTAGCTATTTTTTGCTTGTATATAGAATAACGTGAGGCACCAAACTTTTTTTTGGGTAAAAAAAGAGCTAACAACTAGCTAGAGCTAATAACAGGATTGATATGCCGAGTGCGACTAACACCCATGCAATCATCATTGAGAGCTTGCATAAGAGACTCCGGGGGCTGTTGAAAAACCACCATATCCAAAGACACCTCAGGTCTGATCCGAGCCATAGCATCAGCTATAGCGTTTCCCTCTCTAAAAACGTGATGAGTCTTGACTTGCCAACTGCGTGACATCAGCTCCCGAATGCTGTCAATGAGTGCATTATCCGTACTCTCCTGATTAGGGTTATTGAGCCATTGAATCACCTACATGTTATCGCTCTCAACCTCGACCTTGTTGATGCCCAAACTCCAAGCAAGGACATTAATAAATACACAAGTAATTTTCTTTCAAGAGTCTCATTATTAGTTCAGTTTGGTGAACTTATTTTATAATAAATACTCACATATTTGTTTAAGTATCATTATAATTTAACTTGTGAGATTAATTAATGTTTTATAAAAAAGAAGCAACATATGTGCTAGCTTACCTATTCCATCGGTAATCTATTCTGATAGAATCATAACAAATTTTTTTTAATAATACTACTCAAATGTAATTTGAATCTCACAATTATAGTCGCTTAATAATTTTCAATTACATAATAATAAATTTGAGATTTTTATTTTTAGTATTAAATATTGAATATAACTGGTAAAATATATAAAATAAAAATACATATATTAAATCAATTAATAATATTGTACATAAATTGCAATAAAATAATTGAGTGAAAGGTACAGTCTAGCATCTTATATATGCCATTATAGGTTAGTGTAAACACCGCAGTTTCTAAGAACTCTGCTGATTGATTGTTTTCTTTATGCAAAGAACGATAACTAGAAGAAGTTATCAAAGCCTGTCTCAAAAAGTTAAAAATGCTAATTCTTCACATCAACACCTTCGAGACCCCAAATTGATGCTTGTCGTGTACCGTGTAAAGGGTGTTTGGATAAGATTTTTAACTTTTTTTTTTTCTTTAGCATCATCCTCCTTTCTCTCAAGGAAACCTCTCTCTCTTTATTAAAGTTTTGTGTCATCCACGACAGACATTTTGATACTTAAAACATTCTTTTTGAAATCCTTTATTTCTTTATAAGCCTTTAGTTGATTAGTTCCCGAAGGCAAAAGGGGTGGAGTATTATTATATGAACAACGACGCGAGAAGTTGTATCGTCAGGATTGTCAATTACTACAACGTGAAAGGAAGAATCTCATGAGTAGAACAGATTTACTTTTTAGAAATGATATAGAAAGGAGGAAAAACGAGAGAGTTTTGACATGGAAGGACAAAGACAAATTTGAGGTGAAAGAAGGGAGATTTCAGTAGCATCCAAAGGATATAAAAAGTATAGAAAAAGGGATTTTATATACTTTTGGTAAAGTTAACAAGTGATACATGTCAATCAAAATTTTCTAGGTGGATTATTTTTATGTCCTGAATTTAAGTTTTTCTAACATCTCTATTTTGGAAAGATTTACACAAACTATTACTAAGGGCAATGGTAAATTGATTTTTTTCTTTTGAAAATTTTGAATATAATTAAGGGTTTTTCATCATATTAAATGTATGTGAATTATGTGATACAATATTTATATTTAATATGTACCTGAGGCATATTAGGCTGTTAATTGTGTTCGTGTGATTTATGTGGTGCGAGACGGTTGGACAAGACACATTAAGCAGTGCCAGATTGAGCCATGTATGAATCTATTATCCAGGATAAATCGGTCAAGTTTGAAATTGGGCATGTACGATTTCATTATCTGAATTTATAAGTCATGACAAATTAGTCATTACCTATCCTAACATGTACATGATATTTTTTGTGATAGTTGACATCTTTATATGTTTTATTATTAGGTAAACAAATCACCAATAAATTCAATAAATTTGATTTATCTTATATTTGAGGCGTGTGACATTGTACATTAATAGTCCTATCATAAAACCAAAATAGTTTCATATAACATACAATAAGTGAGGGCTAAGCTTAAGTGTCCCGTCATGTTGGAAAATGATGATAATATTAATTTATGCTCTACAGCTAATCGATTGGTTGTAGTTTAGTTACAAAATAATTTAAAAGTATTCTTTATCTTATACATATTCAAATATATATGATAAAATCTATGAGATAAATATACATTTAAAAGAAATTTATAATAAGATCATAATTATGAGATTCATATTGTATTCATGTATTATCACTAAATTGTTCCTAATTATTTTTCCTATTGAGGTTGGACATTACTAAAGCATAACAAGACTAGCACATATTATGTTTTCTTCTTTATGAATGGAGTAATCGTTCTTTTAGAGTAAAGTATAGAGATATTTAAACAAATATTCGTGTGCTTGTAAGAGAATAAGTTCACTAAACTAACACCATATAAGAAATATATTTGGAACATTACTTGTATGTCTATGAAAATTCTTATTGTGATAATTATATAAGTGATCCTTTGACTTGATATCTTCAAAGTATCTCATATATGGATTGTTATATTTTGATATTACTTATGACATATTCTAGACTTGGGTAACTAAATCGATAGTCATTGTATATAGTATGAATTATAAAGAGTTAGTTGAGTGATTAATTTAGGATTTATCACCCTAAAGTTATTAGAGAGAATGTTACATTGTTTTCAATTAGTATTGATTTAGAAAATTCTTGGTGAAGCTAGAATGACACTTTATAAAATAGTTTATAAATGCCATTAATTATCAATTACTAATCATAAATAACTAATCTGATTGGACTCCAAATAGTGTAGACATTAATTTTATGCTCTATGTTTAATTGAAACATTGTATAATGAAAAGATTAAATTAGAGGAAACAAATCATGACGAAAAAGTTAGTCAAAGCCACTTCACAATTCCTAAATATTTAGGTGGTCATGATATGTTATTAGATGTCAATCTTATTTTTTTTATAACAACCCAGTAAAAATCTGCTAGTATGTATGATCTGAAGAGGTCTAATAGTACACAACCTCACCCCTAATTAGTAGAGAGGCTTTTTCTGAAGATGCCAATCTTAATATATGGATATAAATTGTTTAATTAGATATTTAAAATTAAATTAAAAGATTTTAATTTATATAATCCTAAATATGATTTAGAACTATAATTTATATCTATTGCTAATATATTTGAGAACGTGATAGGTCACACACAAGCAATAAGTTGAAGAATATAAAAGGTCTTTTAATCAAGTTGGACTTGATTGTAAAGTTTGAAAAATTTTATAATTAAATATGAGATATTTAATAAATAAGGATAAAATTGAAATGAATCTTGTTTAGACATAGTTGGTATTCGATTATAATTATTTTTAATTATAATTAAATTTAAGTAAAATTAGAATTAAATTTTAATTAAATTACTAAAATGTCCTAAACTAATTATAAATAGGCTTAGACTTCAAGGGAGCTATCACTCCTTGCCTAACCTTCTATGCAATAGTTGCAGAGTTATCTATATATGTTTTGTGGATATTGTTAAGAGACTCGATGCTTGTGAGACTACGGTGGTTAAGATGAGCTGATTTTATAAGCAATTTGAGGGAAAAGACGAAAAAAGGATGAAGCTTCTGAATAAGATACAAATTACGATTCATGCTTTATTATGATTTATATGTTAATTATTTTATAAAATTTAAGTGCTCTTAGCTTTTAAAAAATAAATGAAAAAGTTACTTAATTATTGTATTACACCCAAGATTAGATCCTGCCTTGATTTTTCAACAACAGTATCACAACCATCTTAATTATATCATTTGATTAAAAAATTCGATTATTATTGATCTTGAATTTTGAAATCGAAATAAAAAACCTTAAACCTAAAGTTGAATTGATTCAATTTAAATCTAAAAAAGTTTTAGATTAATACCTTATGAACTCTAAACCACCAAATCAGAAATTCAAAATTGAGAACTATAGAAATTTCAATAAATTATAAAATCTTTAGAAATCTGTAGCCACTTGTTAGTTTATCAAACTGGTTCATCTCTAGTAAAATTTGGTTTTGTGAAAACCCATAAGCCCAAGCTTGTGTTGGATAAGATGATGACAGTAAATTGTTGTTGAATGTCGAGATAGGGGTTACATTGTGTTTCAACAATCTAATGATCTTTTCTTAATTAGAAAACTATTTTTTAATATTAAAAAATAAACCACTTTTAAAATTAAATTAAAAACCTTTAAATTTAATTTAAAAAGTTATTTATATTATTAATTTAAAGATTAATTTCTTAATTAATTAGAGATTCTTTCCTTGATAAATTAGAAAACTATTTTAAAAAATATAAAGAAAGCTATTTTCTCAATTAATAAATGAAAACACCTTTCCAAATTTAATTAAGAAAATATCTAATAAATCAAGAAACTTATTATTATTAATAAATAAAGACACAATTTTTGAATAAATAGAATAATAATTCTCTAAAAAATAAAATTGTTTTAATTTATCTCAATCAATTTGAAATAAAGAAATTTAATTAGATTAGAAATAATTTTCTAATTGGATTAGAATTTCTTATTTGTTGAATCTTGAAAAAAAGGGTTTTTCTAAATTATAATAGGTAAGAAGCGAATTTAATTGAACATTCTTTTCAATTAAATTTTGATCAAAGGAGTCAAGATAATTGGAAATATTTTTCAATTAGATTTAAAATTTGTTCTCAAATTAAATTAAATTTCTATTTGGAATAGGAATTTAATTTATTAAGAAAACAATAGGTTTAATCTATTTTTATTCTTACAAATAGTTGGAAATATTATTTTTATATTATGAATATCAATAACTAGAATCAAATGAAACTTTATATTTCATGCATATAGTTTGTTAAGATTGGAATGAGAAATTTAATGCTTTATTTATATGTTTGATATATATATATTAGGTGTGTATTAAATTGTATTTTGTGTGTGTGTGTGCGCATGATATTTTGTATTTGATGAGACAAATAAAATTAAATCTTTTATTAAAATATTAAGGACACATTAAGAACGTCATTGTAGACTTCCATTATTTAAGAATAAAACCATAGTTCTGTTTATGTGAGGCTTGTTAAGTGACTTAAGAGCCCTTCAACCAGAATATGAGAGTTATTATTTCGAATAAAAAATTGACTAAATACATGATTAAAGTCCTAATCTTATTTGGATGTCATAACACATAACCAATACTTATTTTACTTACATTTACATTTTGTTTTGAGTAGAATTTACCTTGTTTAGTATAGTTAATACTAAGAGTTAGTGAACCAAATTTCTTATATATAGGTTATGTTTGAGAAGAGTTCTTAAAGTAATAAAGAAATTTGTATGTCCATTTTGCAATTTTGCTATAATCCATGATGAGGATTCAGTGACAAATTTTTAAAGATATATTAACATTATATAAATGATAAAATGTATGAACATTTTGAGTTGAATAATGTCTCCTAAGCTTTGATGACCATATGTAAGATGTATGTCAACATTATCATAGAAAAATGCAAGAGGTTGCAAGGAGTAGAGTCAAAAGGGTATAGTACCTTGATGGAATTTTTTTCACTCAAATTTAGCTTACTAAAATCATAAATATGGACTACAATCAAAGGTTTTTCTATGATATGTTAATAGTTATCATTAGAAGAAAAATGATTGTATGACTTTTCTTACCTATATGTGATATAATAAAGGTCATATATTTCTAGTTGTATGACTTTTCTTGCCTATATGCGATATAATAAAGATCATATATTTCTAGTCCATGCTTATAAGTATTTGATATAAATTTAGATTCGACTTTATTACAATGTTCAAAGCATGTTGAGAATAGATCGTTAAGCAAAAATACATGATCTAAATTTATACAAATGGTTTGTATGTACTTAATCATAAGAGACTTATGCTTAATATAAGTGCCATGAATGGAAAGTTAGATAATCGAAACTATCCTTTTATACCATGTTGTTTAAATCAACATGGCAGAAATCATAAAGTTACATTCAAGGATATATGTATCCTTTTGATTATGAATCGTATAAGATATGTGAAACTTGATGGGATGAAGAATAACCAAATCAACCTTTTGTAAAAGGATGATGATGGCAATAAATTGTTAAATCTTATACATATGATGTATGGGATGTGATAACAATTCCTAAAAGTATGATAATTTTATTTCATTAGATTACTAATAACTTTATATGATACAGTTAGATGTATTAAATGAAATATTGATTTAAATTTTTTAAAAAGTTCAAAATTATTTAAATCTAAGTAGAAATTAAACATTTAGAATGTTGAAGTACTTCGATGAGATTGATGTGTTGAGATATAAATTTTTTGATTATCTATAAGGAACGACATGCTCTAGTGAATATCTCCATATCTAAATTCCATAATAGTATAGATTTGCATAAGGATGAATATAAAATATGAGTTATTATGTAATGCGATATTTATTTCTTCTATACTTATGCCTAATATTATAACTTACCTTTAGTAGTTCCAATTAAGTCAAATAGTAAGATTTTATACTAGATATAAAGTGTTATGACTTTGAAATAGACAAAATTAATGATTTAGTAATATGATACTTAGTTGAAGCATGTATTATCCAATAAGTTTTAAACAAAATTGGATGATTAAAGTTTATAAGATATCCAAAAGATTGGATATAATCTTACGAACCTATTGAAAAATTCTTTGTTTCAATGTATACTTATAAGTGACCAGGTCTCCAGATAAGTGGTGGGAGTAAGATAAAATTTGAAAATTTGAAAATTTCAAATCTCATGATCATGCATCTAATTCGAACTGGTACTTTTATTCATTTAATGTATAGTTACAAGGCTATAATTGTTGAAAGATTCACTTTCATGATAAATTCAATAAATATGATTATAAATTCATGATGTTTATGAGAAGTTTATAAGAATATCAATGAAAGTATAGATGTCCTCTTTAGTGGGAGTCATTGAGACATATTGCTAAAAAAACAATAATTCGTATTTTTAATATTAAAAATATAATTGTCCAAGAATAATTCATATCAGATATGAAAAGGTAAAAACTTAATTGTAAGAATTAGATATAAAGAGATAGATACGAAAGTTATTTACCTATTATGGTCCAAGTACATAGATAGTGTACTAAAGGTGTCTAATATTTGAGATATATGATACTTTTAAGTATTAAAGATATCCACTATTCTATATACAAGCTGATATTTGAGTTTAAAGTTATAAAGATATTAACTTTAGAGGTAAATCTTAGTTAAGGTATACTTGAACTAGAACCATATAATTAAGAGATTGGAAAGGTTCTAATGTAGAACTAACTATTAATAAAACCAAAATATAGTTATCATTTAGTGGAAATGATTTTGGATTAGAAGTTATTTAATAAATTTGATATAAATCCTTGCATTGCTCAAGATAGTAATGTCCTAGAAAACATTAGAGATATTAGGCATGTGAAAGGAGATATGGTCTCATCAAAGATCCAATGATGTATTTAGGCAATCACTCTAAATTATAATGATAATTAAGATGAAATTTGCAAGATTTAAGTTGGTGCTTACTATAGAGAACATTGTAAAAGTCTTTCACTAAACCATTATACTAGCAGTAATATGATCAACATATGGTGATATGGTATAAGATAAAAGTTTGGTTTAATACAAATGGAAGATTGATGGTTTATGCCCTACAACCAATTGGTTGGTTAAACTAACAAATTTTTTTGAAAGCATTCTTTATTTTATACACATTTAGATGCATATGATAAAATTCATGGGATCATACAGAATATAAGTGATCATAAGTTCAACATTTCTCATTTCATTTCATAAACATCATTTACATTGTCATTACATCTTATAATCCATATATGTACATTAAAAAATATCTAAAAGTTTACTGTTCTTTAGAAAATATATAATATGAAATGAGATGCTAACAAAAATAATCTATCTAAACTCCTCAGACATCAGCTGACTAGATATTTGAGCCATGCTTGATTCCAAAATTGACAATACTAGACTGCTACTAGATTGCCTTAAAAGCTAGGTCTCCTCAATACTTGAAAAACAACGTTGCAATTTTGATGAGTTTTGCGAACTCTGTGAGTGAACCATTATCGATGTGCTCAACACAATATCACAAGTATACAACCAAATTCACAAGTATATCACATTAGCTTAAATCAATTCTCATACAGTTTTGTATACCGAATCACATTATACATCATATCTCAATAAGCACATTATAATATAAATATGTCATATAATTTTTTCCAGAACAATCCAATCATTCATATCATCAACACGTATACAAATATTGCAGATCACTATATCAACACAATTTAGTACTTTTTTTTTCACAATCATTCACATGTACACAAACATAGCATAACATTATATCAACTCAATTTAGTCATTCTTTACAATG
>JANITX010000210.1:43714993-43742330 GCA_027564395.1 Erythroxylum ulei
TTTTATTTCCTCCAACCTAAGAGCTCTTCTTCTTCTTGCAACCAAGTGAGTTTCTTGGTATGGAGAACAAGTGTTAGAGGAAGTGGTGAGAAAGAATAGTAAGCAAAGATTGAAAGGAATTGAAGATTGGAAAGCTAAGTAGGTAAGTGATTTAGTTAAGTGTTTTTGATGTTTTAAGTATGCATTTAATTACATGGTGATTAGATGCAATGTAGAGCCCGACCTCTACCGCCATCACTCTAGGTATTGTCCTCTTTGGTTTTAAACTTGGATGAGTCACGATTCGAACCCAAGACCTCAAGGTTTTGTTCCACTTTAAGTGGACGCCTCTCACCATTGAGCCACATGATGAATATGAAAGAGAGATCTTAGAAACTTTCAAAAAGGTGGAAATTGATATACTACTTTTGGAAGCCATCAAGCAAGTTCCAAAATATGCAAAATTCTTAAAGGAGTTGTGCACAAATAAAAGGAAGTTGAAGGACAAGGAAAGAATAATTTTGGGTAAGAATCCATCAGCTGTGATAAATAGGAAATTATTGAAAAAGTTAAAGATCTAGGTATGTTTATAGTTCCATGTATTATTGGTAATAGAAAAATTAAGCATGCCATGCTAGACTTAGGTGCATCTTAATATCATGCGATACTCAATTTATCGAGCTTTAAATTTGAATTCTTTGCAAGAAACTAATGCGATTATCCAACTAGCTGATCCTTCGTATGTGTGTCCTAATGGAGTAATTAAAGATGTTTTAGTCCAAGTTAATGGTTTGATATTTCCAGTGAATTTTTACATCTTAAAAATAGATGGAGATAGTGTGGAACATTCGACTTAGATTCTATTGGGAAGGTCGTTTATGAAGACGGCCAAGACAAAATTTGATATGGATGAGGGTACTCTTTATGTAGAGTTTGATGGAGAGATAGTAAAGTTCAATATTTTTGAAGCAATAAAATACCCTAATGATCTTTAATCTATCTATCATATCGATATTGTGGATTCATTTATGTAGGATATGTTTAATGAAGCAAAAATTGAAGATGAGCTGAAATTTAAGGTCAAATCAGAAGTGAATGGGCAAATTAATGAAACTTATGAAGTTGTAGAATCGTTTTCAGCATTTGAAATAGATTCAAAAACTTTAAATGTTGAACTTACTATAAATCACAAGAAAATGCTACCTTCTGTTTTGTAGGCTCCGAAGATTGAATTGAAAGCTCTACCTGATCACCTTAAATATGTCTATTTGGGTGATGGAGAGTCATTACTAGCGATCATTTTAAGCAGGTTAATTGAAGGGCAAAAGGAAAAATTGGTGGCACTACTTAAAGAATACAAAACTGCAATTGGTTGGACTTTAGTGGACATAAAAGGAATCAGCCCAATGATTTGCATGCACAGGATTCTTTTAGACGAGAATGCTAAACCAAAATGGGAACCCCAAAGAAGGCTTAATCCAACAATGAAAGATGTGGTAATGAAAGAAATTTTAAAACTTTTGGATGCAGGTATAATTTATCCAATCTCGGATAACAAATGGGTAAGTCTAGTGCATGTTGTGCCCAAGAAAACTGGTATGATAGTGATATGAAACCAGAATGATGAATTGGTACCAATGAGGGTACAAAATGGGTGGCGAATGTGCATTGATTTTAGGAAGCTTAATTTAGCTATTAGAAAGGACCATTT
Source organism: Erythroxylum ulei (assembly GCA_027564395.1). Lineage (NCBI taxonomy): Eukaryota > Viridiplantae > Streptophyta > Magnoliopsida > Malpighiales > Erythroxylaceae > Erythroxylum > Erythroxylum ulei. The sequence goes on from JANITX010000210.1 coordinate 43,716,684, forward strand.
TCCATTACCTTTTATGGATCAAATGTTAGAAAGACTTATTGGTAAATCATGATTTTACTTTTTAGATGGTTTTTTAGGGTACTATCAAATAGTAATTGCTTAAGGGGATCAAGAAAAAACCACATTTACGTGTCCCTTTGGAACGTATACTTTTAGGCGAATGCCATTCGATCTCTGTAATGCTCTAGGTATGTTCCAAAGATGTATGATGAGTATATTTTCTGAGTATATTGAAAATTGCCTTGAAGTATTCATGGATGATTTCATTGTTTATGGAGATTCATTTGATGGTTGTTTAAATCATTTATCTAAGGTTCTTAAACGATGAATTGAGATAAATTTGGTCTTAAATTATGAAAAATGTCACTTTATGGTAGATCAAGGCATTGTTTTAGGACATGTGATTTCATCCAAGGCATAGAAGTTGATAAAGCTAAAATGGACTTAATTGTGAACTTATCATACCCTACAAACATTAAGGAAGTTCGATCTTTTCTTGGATATGTAGGATTTTACTGTAAGTTCATTAAAGATTTTTCCAAGATTGCAATACCTTTATCAAAGTTGCTATAAAAAGACATTCCATTTGACTTTAGGAAGGACTGTAACGAAGTTTTTGACAAACTCAAGGCATAAATAACTAGTATGCCTATTATTCAACCACCAAATTGGGATCTTTTGTTCGAGATCCCAATGTGGTGGTTGATACCCTAATATTTGAAAAAAATTAAAAATTAAAAAACAAAAACAAAAACAAAAACAAAAAATCGTAATTTTTCTTATTATTTCCATTTTAATTTTATTTATTTATTTATTTTAAAAAAATCATAAATTTTTTCTTTATTATTTCCCTTTTTACTTTATCAATATTTATTAAAAACAAAAAACAAAACAAAAAAAACTAATCTTTTCTTTCTTCAATGCAGGACAGCATACCAACCCAGCTTCCCTCAACAACACCCAGCCTCACCACCTCTCTGTCACACACACATACAATCCACCCCCTCCCAACGCCAGTAGCAAACCCACTAGCACTTATGCAACACACCCCTCCCCCCGTCGCCACAGTCTCACTCATGCAGCTCTTCTCCACAGCACTCACCACATCACTCACGCATTTCTTCACCCATGCATCACACAACTCCAACCCATAATGCAACATCACCATAACCACATCGCACCCTCACCACACCATCTGTTTCCACTCATGCAGCCTCAGCTTCCCAACACCACCAGCAAACCCAGGCATCTCTCTTCCACTCACGCAGCAGTTTCCCACCAGCCATCTCCATCAAAGCAACCTCACACTACACAACACTCACACAACCACTGCACAACACACGCAACACCAGTAGCTCTCATTAACCCATGACGCATCTCTCAACTCCATGCACACCTTTGTCCTTGATTTAGTGGTATTATTGTTACTGTGTTTAATTCCTTCTTTAATTTTATTTTCATTTTTTTGATTAATTACTAGTAGTTGATCTTGCATTTAGTTTAATTTTAATTATTATTCAGTTGTTGATGTTTTTGTTATTTATTTTATTCTTTTTCACATAATTTTTTTTATCTTGATTAATGTAATAAGGAGTTCTAAGGCTACATCCAAGACTGCAGCAAAAGGCAATTCACTGATGAATGCCAAATCGACTGAAATTTCTGAAGCCGGTAACAAAAGGAAGCATGCGCAAATTGCGAAAAATACTTTGGTTCTACCACCTGTTGAGTTAGCTCTATGAGGATGTCTCACTTTCAACACCAAAGAGCGAAGATGATGGTATGCTATTATTAAAACTCGACATATTGTTGCGAGTAAGTATGTACACTACCCTACCTTAGAAGAATTGGATATTAAGGAAAAATTTGATGATCTGCTTATTGATATAAGTTGGAAGTCCTTTGCATTGATTAGTTGTCCTGTTTTTATTGAATTAACTAGGGAGTTCTACACTACTTTTAAATTTGACAAACCAGAAAAATTTACTTTAAGTAGTCCTAATGTGATTCAATATAGATTAATGAGAGTCAAATTCGAACAGAGTGTCGCTGAGTTCAATCTAGCCTTAGGGTTAATAGATGAAGATTATGTTAATTCGACTCTTTACAAAGAATCTGTCGTGGACTATGGTGAGTTCGTGGACTATGGTGAGTTCAACTCTTTTCAAGCATGATAAACAATGTGAATTTGTGGACTATGGTGAGTTCAACTCTTTTCAAGAATGGAAAATAATGTCTTCTGATCCTTTTCCTTATAATCCCAATCAATCTATGGGAAGTGATCTCAATAAAATGGAGTGGATTTATATGCATCGTTTCTTAGCCTTTAGTTATTTTGGATGAAAGGCTACTGCATGTACATGTACTAAGGTTGAATCGTTCTTTCTTTGGTGTATGGTGAATAAAGTGCCCGTCAATTTAGGTGCTTAGTTGGCGATGAAATTTAACACTGTTTTATCTTCAAAAAAACATTTATGTCTCGATTCTCTTATCACTCATTTGGTTATTAATTTGAATTTGCTTGATTTGATTGACACCAATATGCATATAGCCTGCAATATGGAACCTTTGGATAGAATTTATTTAAGCAGGATGGGTGTCATTGAAAGACAATGGAGAACATTTCGCAATCACATCGAGAGAGGTTCATCATCAAGACAATAAAAGCACAGTACCATTCGCCCAACTTTATATCTTATGGCTCCGTAGATCCGACAAGATTATCATTCTTGGCTGGATAGATTGGAACGCAAAATTTCAAAAATGGAGAAAAATTTGGTTGCTCTACTTCAATTTATGGGAGTTGTACCGCTGTGCCCTCCAACACTATAGTACACACCCTTTCCAATGCTCACATCTGAGGGGAGTCCTCTAATCTTTATTTTCTTGATTATGTTTATTGAGATGTGCGTATCTTATGCATACATTAGGGACAATGTGTGATTTAGATGTGGTGGAGCGAATGTTTATATTATAATGAACTTTGTGATTTTATTTGGACTTATGATATGTTGATTCATATATTAATTATTCCTCATGATAGTTTCATAATTTTCTGATTGTTATTCACAAATAATTCTTAAGTTAGGACACATTTTTGGTTTAAGATATAATGCATAAGAGAGACAAGCACGATTAGCGCTTTCATTGAATTATTTCAAGTATCTCATTGATTTTGTTGAATGAAAAGTGTGTAAGACTTGATGCAAATTTTGACACCTATGTGAGCTTTGAGCCTAAGAGCATTCACCGCATATATGCTCATATATATCTTTTGTTATGTGTTATCAAACATAGCTTGTCTATGCTAGAACTTGCTTTTGAATACGTGTTGAAACTACATTTTTTTTATGAATTTGTGTATATAGTTTATGGGGGCATTTAGGATAACCATTTTTTTAACCTAAACACACCTACCTCACTTTTTATGCTTAGAAAACCAAGTTGAGCCCTAACCTTGCTTTCTTGCATAATAACCTTGTTTCAAGCCGAATTTACCCTTTTTGTTCTTGATATCCTTAATAATTTTCAACGCTTAAAGTGAAAGAATTGTATCGAGCTTATTTTCATAGGATTTTGACTATTTCCATGAAAAGTTAATTAGATGATTCAATTTGCATTGTTTTGATTTCTTATAGAATGGATGAGAATTAAAAAAACAAAAACAAAAACAAGAAAAATATTGCATAATAACCTTGTTACAAGCTAAATTTACCCTTTTTATTGTTGATATCCTTAATAATTTTGAACCCTTAAATTGAAGGAATTGTATCAAGCTTATTTACACAGGATTTTGACTATTTCTATGAAAAATTAATTATATGATTCAAGTTGCATTGTTTTGATTTCTCATAAGAATTAAAAAAACAAAAAAAACCCTCCTCTTTGATATTTTTGTTAAAAAGAAAGAAAGAAAAGAAAGAAAAGAAAAGACAAAGTGATTGAAAAAAATGTCAATTGAACCAAGTGAATTTGGATTTAAGTTGAAACTTGTGTGGATAAGTTTGTATGATACCCTTTAATTTATTTAGCTAAAAATTGCCTTTGTCATACCTTACCTAAGCCACGTTATAACCCTTTTTAAGTCCCTTTGATTTATACAATAGGTTCATTTTGTTTAGTGGTGGAGATATGATTCTTGAGCAAGCTTATAGAAATAACTCCCTATGTTTTGATTTGAGAGCTTAATGAACCCTAAACACTTTGAGCATATAGAGTGAAATCCTTGTGAGGGTGTCAAGTCTTGTTCATTTGATTTTCATGGAATTGTTGAGATGCTATATTTTAACCATATGTCCTATGAGTGCTTATTCTCTCGATTGTTATTTTATCTTAACCCTTAAATGTGAATTAGCTTTTGGATCTTTTTAGATGACATGAAAGGATGTGAGAGGTTGTTATGAAGATAATTAATGTATTGAATTGATGTATGCGTGAGGACAAGTAAAAGTCTGGTGTGGGGGAATTTGATAAGATCTTCTCTTAACATATTCTTTAATATTATCTCATTTGTTTTAGATTTATTGTGGTACTTAAATATGGAAATTAATGTTTTTTTTTAGGAGATGAAAATGGAGATTGCATTGTATTGGTACTATATTGATGATAATAACAATTTTTGGATAAAGTGAAGAGATTGATGCAGTAGATAAGGCTGATCACTTGAAAAGTTGGAATTTCACTAGAAGACTTCGCCTTATCCTTATCATGAAAGAGTTTGATTTTGAATTCGTTTTAGATAGACATCTTTACAAGTTAGAGTTAGATTAGGATTAGATTAGAAAACCTTATAAAAGGGACATTTCTCACAACAGAAGGATGTTCTCGATTCTTATGTTTTTAGCAATTCTTAGTCTTTCTTCTATTTTTTATTGGAGCGAAAGCCATGTGTAGCTAAACTCATCGTTCTAATTCAAGGGGATTCAATACTCTGATTGTAACTTTGTAAGGTTTTGTGTTTCAAACTTTTATTCACGTTTTAATTCAATTATTTCTTATTCTGAGTTCCATATTTCATAAATGATTGATATTCGATTAATCTGACAATTTAATTTAATATTGATTATTCTATTGCTATCCAGGAATTCAGTGATCCGTAATTGTCATGAAGGATTGATACGAGTAGTAAATAGGTTATTTATGAATTTTCATATTTAACTTATGATAAACAAGAAAACTAAATTGAATAATTGCAGCTATCTCGATTATTTAATTTAGGGTTTAGTCTTTTTCACAGAGCTTATTGCTATCATTTATCTGATATGGAATGCTATCACACCCAATCAATAGAAGATAAGTTTTTGTTTGGATGATGACTTTGAACTAATTAATTTAGCGAATTTTGAGACTTATCCTAATATGTTTTGGACTAACTACTTGAATCGTGAAAATATTCCTTTTGAATCAATGATCAATATTATAATTAGATGAGATCTTTCTCTTGAATCGAAGTTTGGTAATCTTGACTTTCTCGTATTTAAATTCAATTAATTTTATTTGTTTTCATCTTATTTTTAGTTAATCCGTTTCTTAATCAAAAACTCCCATTTAATTTTAATGCTTAAAATTACGAAACCAATGTTCAGTTCTCTAGGGATTCAATCTGGTTCCACGATTACTACAAAAGTTTCAAGAATCGGTATTATCTGGGGGCTTCAACAACCCGACTAGGTTCTCACCCTTTTGCTGAAGCACACTACTTCAACTGACTCTAACTTCAGATACCATTCCAAATGCAAGAAGCTTTCACTAACTAGCTTATGTTTTGCAGATGATCTTATTATTCTAAGTAGGGAAAATGCTCATTTAGTTTCTTTACTGATGAGTACTCTCTATAATTTTAAGGAGTTGTCTAGATTAAGTATTAAATTTCACAAAAGTTACTTTTTACTATCCAAAAGTGCTGCTTCCTTTTCAAATTCTTTGTCACAAGCTACTAGCATAGAAAAACAAAACTTGTCTCTTCTGTATTTGGGCATTCCTATCTCATCTAGGAGACTAAGATTTTGTGAACGTCTTCCTTTAATAGAAAAAATTCAAAAAAGAATGAGGTCTTGGACTAATAGAACCTTGTTCTATGGAGGAAAACTTCAGCTTTTGAAGTCGAATATTTTGTCAATGCAAATTTAATAGTGTTCTTACATCTTCCTCTCTAAAAGGACTTATTAAAACTTTGGAAAAACTGATGAAGCAGTTTCTTTGGGGTAAAGGAAAAGGTGAGAATGGAATTGCAAAAGTGAATTGGAAGCATATTTGTCAACCAAAGGAGACAGGTGGGTTAGGTTTGGAGTCAACTAGTAAGAACAACAGATTTCTTATGACCAAGAGAATTTGGAGAATCCTAAATGAAAAACAATCATTATGGATTAATGGATTCAAATCTACATATTAAAGGGTGATAGTTTTTGGTCTCTAAGAATTAAAGACAATTACTATTGATTCTTCAATTAAATTCTCAAATTGAGGGAAGAAGTTCGGCAACATATTACTTGTCAAATTGGGGCAGGAGATAGAATCTCTCTATGGTATGATAACTGGACAAGTCAAGGGGCTTTAATTCATAATCAGTTGGCAAGATCATTATTGGGAAGGTTCTCTAAGAGAGCTAAGATTCATTAAATAATTAGAAATGACAATTGGTTGCTTTCCTCAGAAGAACTAAGACTTTTGCCCATTCCTCAATATAGAAGCCTCGAGGAGGATGATATATACTTATAGGATGAGATACCTCTATTAGAAATCACTAATAGGAAAGCTAAAAAGCTTATGGATGGGGCAGTTACAAGAATAAGGTGGTGTTCCCTGATTTGGAGCAAGATTCTGAAACCAAATGCTAACTTTTTCCTTTGGCTAGCCATGTTGAATAGGCCCAACACTATGGATAGACTGAAATTTCTGTCCTCTTCTAAGCTTTGTATTCTTTGCAACTTAGAGGAGGAGACTAGGGATCATCTTCTCTTCGAGCGTGGTTTCGCTAATGAGGTGTAGATTAGAATCTCTAGTCTATGTGCCCCTAGTACTAGTAATTGCAGCCTTACAGATATCTTACTAGGAATATCTCAACTACATATCTCTAAATATGATACGAAAATACTTATGGTCTTAGTTGCAACTTATCTCCAAGCAATTTGGAATGAGAGAAAAAATTGAAGGTTTAAAGGGAGATCTAGCACTCTACTATCTCTTATAGAACTCTCTATAACAAATATTAGGGAACGACATATTATAAATTAGTTGGGACTGCATTGTAGCAAAGGACTGACTCTCTCCTAGAGAATATAGTCCCAATGTTTACTCATAGATCACGGACTTCCTACAATGGGTTCATGTAACTTGGGATACAGTAAAGAAAATAGTGATACTCATGCATAGCTATTTCTTGAGCAACTCAAGCAAATTTTCGAATTTACCTACTCATGAAAGAAGGAGAGAAACAAAGATTAAAAGGAATTTGACTCACCTGTAGGTATTCGAGTGCAACTTGACATACCTCGTCTCAATCTACTACCTCACTAGCTAAGTTCGTGAAGGAAGTTCCTCTGTTGTCCCCTCCAAACTCCTGATATTCAAATGAAGCTTGTTAATCTTAGGAGATTCACAAAACCTTTAGAATTCTGATCTCTTACCTGAGATGAGAATTCCCTTCTAGCCTAAAGACATCTAAGAACCATTGCACCACCATCATAGTGTCGCAACCTCCAGAGCGTTCCTCCCCAATTGAGTAATCGTCTAAAGTGTTGAGAAACGTGGGTGACGTTTTACCCTAATGACGGATAGATTGTCGCTAAACCTCTCCCAAATTGGTTCTCAACATTTGTCGTTTTGTTCTTATGTGTTTTTTAGTGTTATCTTTGTCGTTTTATCTCACGTGGGAGAGTCCCCTCTATAGATGTACACTAAACTTCTTTTCTCCTTAATGAATTTTTTAAATTATTTAAAAAACATATAAGGAAGCAAAAAAAATCATAAAAGAACTAAAATGTCACACTTATGTTCCATGTAAAGAAACTAATTTATATGGTCATCTATGTCAATACCGTTTCCAATAAAAATTAAAGATGACTTATATTATTGATAAATTAAAAGATTTTTATAAACATTTTTAATAATTTTAACTAATATTTTAAAATCAGATAAAATTTTGAATTTAAAATATAATTTATCTTTGATATTATATAAAAAACGTAAAAGATCACATGATTTCACTTACCTTAAAAATTACTCTTAATACTTTGAATTCCTGAAAATTTTATAATATTAGAAACTAAAAAGGACATTAAGTTACGTATTTATTAAGTAATTTAGTATTTGATTGGTTGTCATACAAGTGATGTTTTGTCAAAATCTAATTTAACTAATGAATAAAAGCTAATATGCTTTAAAATATATCATTATGAGTCTCACATTTTTAATATATTTTTAAATATGATTATAATAAAAATGACTTTTTTCGAAAATTTGTAGTTGAAATAAGTTAAATTTTACGTAGTATCATCTAAAATTTTTATCAATTCATAAAAGTTTATGCTTTCATATTGAATTTTAGATAAATTATATAAGATATAATACATATGAAGAAGATAGAAAGTTGCTAATATATTAATTTTGTAATTGATAATTAATCTACCTAAGAAAACTATTTCATTTCTAGTTTTATAATTTAATTTTTGACTTAAAATAAAATATTTAAGCGTATGTAATAAATATTTTATTTTCTATAATATAATTAATGTTCAAAGTTTATATAATGGTTTTTAGTAATTAATTTTACATGTATATAATTAATTATTTTAATATAGTTTTGATATTTTAAGCTTATGTATGTTTGTGTATAACACAAATACGCTATAAGTCATATTTATCTAAAAACAGATTCGACATTCAAACATAAACAAAACTTACTTATAGTTTAATTGCACTCTAAGAATTACCAATCATTATTGTACATAGATTTCATTTTTAAGAAATCTCATCTTATGTTAAAATATAGATAATTACATTTCTATAAAAACTTTAAAAATGCAATATTATTATTATTATGAATTGATTATATAGTTAATCTTACCCTTTAATGGCATCAAAAAGGAAGTGAATTGTACGTTTTTGATTTAAAAAATTGTCATTTTCTACATTAAGATTTTAAGCAATTAATTTGGTAATCAATCATAATCGAACAATCAGTACGTAGTATTATTAAACCAATATAATAACACTAGGTGAAGAGAAACCTTTTTATAAAAAAGTCGAGAAAACAGGAATTATTTTACGATCTTCTACGATAGAAAGCTTTTTAAATTGCAAATTACACTTAGAATAAAGATTATAATAATATAAATCAACCTCATTTTAATATTCTAGAAAAGTCTCTCAAATAAGTTATTATATCAAAAAATGTCCAATTATCAAAAACTCACGTATCTATGACCAAGGATCAATTCTCCTATTTCTGTTTTCGTTTCTGTGTACTATCGGATGGTCTTGAGCACAAAGTGACACACAGAAATTGAAACTCAGTAGCCAACAACCATTCAAATGGTTGTTAAAGGCATAAATTATTCATTACAATGATTAATTTTTCGTACCATAAAATCAAAATTATACCTTTATCTTTCTAATGTGTTTTTGACTGGTCAATCCTATAGTTGGATTCTTAACACATATTTTATTTAAATTGTATCTTAGGTTTTGCTTAGCCAATGAACCCCTTAGTTACTGATGGATCACCAATAACTATATTGGCTACTCCAATATCTAATTGATATAAAACCATCCACTATGTCCTACGTTCGGTTAGTTGATATAAACTTTAGGCTAACTAAATTCTTACAGAAGCCAAGTTTTAAAAACATACCAAGTCATCAAACTTTTCAACAATTCAGGTCTTCAAAAAGATCATAACAGCCCCAGTTTAGTAAAAATTTGACTCAATTCATTTTTTAAATTTATTTTAAGAATTAATAGTTCTTTTTTAAAATTAAAACCTTAATTTATTTGATAAATGAAAATCATATGCATTAAAAATAAAATGATATGTTTGCACGTAACATCTATAACCAAGATAAGGATAAAAAACAATTACATTTGATTTGTATAAATTGAAAAGTCATGACTTCTCTTAAATTCTTTGCTTAGGCTCCAATTGATGCTCAACATGATTACATATGACAAAAACACAAATATCTATAAGAAATACTAGTAGTTAAATTTATGATGTTTATCATATAAATTTCAGAATGCAATCGAGTCTTGGATGCAGAATTTCTCTTAACGAGGAAGGCCATATGTTTAATAAAGTCGTACTTGAAATTGTATGCAGAAGTTGGCAACTTGGACGCTATTGATCTTTGGAGTCATTTTTATCGTGTAGACAGGGTCCCTTGATTCTTGTTCAGAAACATGGGATTGCTTTGTACAGGCCCTTGTTCACCATCCAGGTTCTTTGCAAATACGAAATCGACACCTGTTAGAGTCATGCACTGATTGAGAGAAATAAGCCTGCACCAATGAATTAGGCCGGTTACAACAGCACAAGGGATTGTTGGAGCCAGCCAGATGCAAGGATGGATAGGTGCAATAAATGTTATTCTTTTCAAGCATTGAGATGGTAATCTGTATCAGTAGATCAGTTTGTGACAATCCACTCTTTTAGTTGGTGAACAACGAGAGTCCCAATTTGAATTTAGATAATTAACGATGATGTGGCTTATAAGGAATCAGAACGTGGGGTAGGACTATAATGTCAGAACATCTTTAACTCTCAATGTCATGCTTGATGACTGTTCTACTGTGCCAACCATCAGAGGTAATGATGCAGTTTTCAATTTACCTTATTTTCTAAATCCGGGAGGTTCCGAGCATATAGAAGAAATGATATGATTATATGCAGTAAACATACTGATTTATATTGGACTTTTATAATTTGATTCCTAAGGAGTGCGACTTGCCCTTCCATGCTAGCCAAAGGCCAGAGATGAACTACAAATCAACCCGGTTCCAGGAAGACATTGCATTCACTACTCGTCATCCATGAAATCCTTATCAGATGCTCTGAATTCTAACCTCTGCATCGACACATTTACCAACACACCAATAATTCTTGTGACCAGGCACATTCAGGAATTCAAAGATTAGAATCTGATGGAACCCCATAACAGGATGTTTTCGAGAACAAAGCTATAAGACACAAATTGTTAGATAGAGGTAAGATGACCCATTCGTTTGATTATGCTATCAGGTACCCGGTATGTATGCATTTGCAAGCAAGTAAGATGTTCAGAATTGGGCATCATAAAGAGTTTAACAGGAAAGTACAGAAATCTCTGCAGAATTCTTGGAAACAATTATGACTAATACTATCAGGTACCCGGTGTGTATGCGTTTGCAAGCAACTAAGATGTTCAGAAATGGGTATTATAAACAATTTAACAGGAAAGTACCAAAAAAAAAAAGGCAGCTAACATCTCTGTAGAATTCTTGAGAACAAATATGAATATCAACTAACCATATGTACACTCGATTAAAATAAAACAACTGAAAGAGAAAAGATGACGAGAACACAGAGTACACTAAACAACACTGGATGAATCAATGGAATCCCCTTGAACCTCTGGACTGATAAAGCTCCAATCTACTTTTGGCCTCCTCTAGCAAAGGGTTCAACGTTGGGTCTTGGGTCAAGTGAGTTTGCTTGATTGCCCATTCTAGGACAGTGAGCACCTCAGCCTGTGCAAGCTCCTCGCTGTCTGGTACATGAAGGGCAATGTAGCACAGGAGAGGCAATGCTGAGAGTTGAACGATCTGTTCACCAAAATACACAAGCTGGATTAAGTGTTTTGCCCCTCCTGCGCTTAAAATGGCTTTAGAGTGATCAAGGTGGAGATAGTTATCCGAGCAGGCAAACTTAGTGAGGGCTAGAGAAGCTTCCCGAGAAACTTCAGCTTCTCTTTCATCAAGAAGTTTAACCAATGGACCAATCATCCTTGTTTCTGTAGCCCGAAATGTCTTTGCTAGATTCCCAATGGCCTTAACACAGGGTATCAGAAGGTTCGAATCAGCCTTCTCAATGATCCTCAATAGTTGATCGATAACAGCTTTGCAAGCATGTGAATTAGGCTTGAATGCTGATCTTCTCAGATCAGTATCTTTCTCAGCCACCGCAGTGATCTCCATCAATGCCATTGCAGAGTTGTATTGAACCTCTTCTGACCCTTTTTCTAAAAGGACTGCAAAGCACAGAAGCGCTCTTGATTCAGTTATACTACGACAAATTGGAGAGTTTCCCTTGGCTAGATGCCAGAGTGCCCTTGCGGCCATCGCTTTCATATGGGCTTTGGTGGCAGGGTCTTCAAGCTCTCTCCCCTTCAGGCTACCTCCGGAAAGTGAATGACTTGGATTATGGTGTGGCTGATTATTTTGCTTCATATTGTTGTTGTTATTGCTCTTAGAAATATTGGTTTGAATTGCACCATTACCATTCAGTCCTTGTCGTTGGCTTGCCAGCTTATTGGCAGCGTTCATTGCCATGGTGTTGGTAACCACATTGTGCAATTGATTTGCAACCTGATCACCCATAGGATGAGCAATTTGACTGTGGTCATCGTCAAATGAGGGCTTGCGCCCATGATTAGGAGCTGTAGAATTGTTACTTGCAACAACAACAGCATGAATTGAAGTGGCCTTTTGGCTGGTAATTGCATACTTACTGTGCTCTCGAACTGTCTCAAACGCAAGATGACCAACCAACAAGCGAATTATGTTATGCTGGGCAAACAAATCTTGGCACGTGGGATATTTCCCTGCAAGTTCAGAAACAGCCCAAGCCACCACAGCCTGAACTTTCATAGGTCCTTCTTTGAGTATTTTGGCAAACACCGAGCAAACTCCAGCGAGAATCATATGCTCCACGCTTTCCGGGTCATGCCCCAATAGCCCAATTGCTCTTGCAGCGTTCTCTTGACCTTCCATCTTCCCCTCCTTGATCAATTTCAACAAAGGAGGAACCCCACCTTCTTCAATAATTAATTTTCCATACCGATCATTGTCTCTCGCAAGCGAAACAAGCGAAGCTGCAGCATCAGATTTATCCTCAAGCGACCCAGTATAGAGGATTGCAATCTGTTCCCATATCAAACATAGGATCGGCTCATTAGCAGCTATAGGAGGTAACCCCAAGTACTCATCGTCACGATCATCGGCCGATGCCGATACTCGCAAAAGCCAAGACACATCACCGATTGAGTTCTCCAACTGAGAGGACATTTTGCGGAATTGGGTAGTGGGGATTATGGTGAAAACTCGCTTCATGAAACCGTTGGCCCGACACTTGAGCACAAGGGCAAGAGCTTTGTCTAGAACTTGTTCTGTGTCGTCGATGATACGACGCGTGGGTCGCTCGTAAAGGTCAGAACTGGCACGAGCAGCTTGTCTGAGTAAAGCAACGAGCTTTTCAGTCTTCGATTTGAGCTCCCAACACTCCTGCTTAAATGAACTGGCCTCATCTGCAGCTTTGATCACTTGGTCAGCCAACTGAATCGGCTTTGCCAAGATTTGTTTCACCAAGTCCGCCATGGCGGACCAATACCCAGATCGAAATTCCTGAAAAAGATCGCTTCTTTGATGCAGAAACCAATAAAAGCACCTATCTATCTTCAACAAAGAAACTTTAGAGCGAGAGAGAGGGGGGACTTACTGTGCTCGTTAGGCTTGATTGGCGGCGATAATTGAAGGGCAAGAGGGAAAGAGAGAGTTGAGGAGATGAGCTGGAAATGTGGAGTAATTTCTGCTGACACTCAAAGATGCCTAGAAATCATGATAATTTTTGCGAAGTTTGATGATGGGTTAATATTAAAGACTTTGAAGAGTCCGCACTGTCAAGTCCTCTGCCTTCGGTCAAATGCCTTCTTCTTTGCACCTTCTTATTACATATCGTCCTTTTACTCGCGTAAAGTAAAAGGTTAAGTCATAAATGTCTGAATATTAAGCGTTCATTTAAAATTTTTGTATTTTTTATTTTAAATTATAACTAATATATTAAATATATCTCAGTCTTTACTTTTTGATATTTCATATTATGACTTCTAAAAAAATTCGTCTTCATATCCTAAATAATAATATAATTAATTGTACTAAAACGTTATTTTTCTAAAAAACAATATCTAAAATTTCAACTTAAAATTTTTAAGGTGTTGAGAATAATCGAATTCACTTTTTTGAATTATTAAATTATATTTAACTAATAATTAATTTTTGTGCTTTTCTAAATGTTAAAAATATAAAAATAAAAGTAAGTTTAAATATTTTCGAATTTTGTAAAGTACCTCAAAAAATTTAGAAAAAAGAATATATTTGATAGGATTTGGTAAATGCATCTCTTGACGTGGGTAAAAGGTTTCTATGCAAAAAAGGTTTTTTTTATATATATTTGTTTGAATAAAGATATATTTTCAGATCTTAGTTGCAATTACTATTAGACTAATTTATATTAATTTAGCTGGCGATGCCCAATGCCCATGTTGGTCGTGTCAGCCACGACTCCTCTTCCTCATGATTTTCATATTCACACAATTTTCTTCTTCCCTTGTATCATTAATTCTTCTTTTCTATTTTCTTTTGGATCGTGCATTCTTCCTTTCTTTATTTTTTTCTGCGGGGAGGGCTTACTTGCACGTTGTAATAGGATTCATGTCTTCTCATTGATGCCAAAAAAAAAAAAAAAACTTAAAAAGGAATACAGGTTTACAAGTGCAAGTCTAACCTTTCTTAACCTTTTTGGTACAATTGTGCATGCGAATCAGGACACCTACTGGGTAACGGAAGCCACTACATGGTCAAAATATTGTTTTGGCTTTCGTGGTTGTGACTTGTGAGTGGCTGCTTCATGGTCGTTGCAAATATTGTGTCTTTACATGTATGAAAAGTCATTGTTTCAGCGTCTCAAAGAAATTTATTTTTTCTTGTAAATTTAAAATTTTTTAAACGTTCATACATTTTAGTACAATGGTTACAAGAGATAGTTTGAAGCCCACGAAAAGATAAAAAAGAACCCAACTTTAACAAAACTAACCCAGCCCATAAGAACAATTTAAAACAAGAGAGAGTATAAATTAAGAAGACGACAAATGAGTAATAAGAAACTCAACGAAAAGTTGTCGTCGTAGTCTCTTCTTCTTCTTCTTCTTTTCCATTCTTTTCAGGGGGTAAGTGCATAAAGAAAAATATATCATCTTTCTCCTGCATGTACGAAGCTTTTCTCATGTATTTGCTTATTTTGTTTTTTTGTAATAAATTTGTGAGAAAATTGTGGAGAATAACAATCTAAAAATTTCTTGCAAAAGCATAGAACTTCACATAGGTAAAACTTTTTCAACAACAATTCTATGCCTTTTATTTATGATTTTTAATCATCCTAGACTAATTTGTAGAGGAAAAGTATATTGTGATTGTTTGCGATAATAATTTTAAAGTCATGAGAAAAATAAAAATAGAAAAGATGGTTGAAAAATGAGGAAAAAAAGGAGCTAGGAGAAGAAGGGAGGGTGAAGAGGAAGATACATATGAAAATTTTAAGATATGCTAAGGTAAAATAGGAAAGTAAAAGTTTAAGGGTAAAATTGAAATTTAATTCCTAGAAGGGTATTTTTGTAATAATAAAAGAGGGTAAAAATAGGTGTTTAAATAGTTAAGGGTATTTTAACAATTATGATAGTTAGGTAAAGTAAGCATATTTTAATAATTACGAGTAAAGTGGAAAAGAGAAAAATTTTGTATTATTAAGTATAATTCAGTTTAAATAATTTCTTAAATAAGCCTAATAAAATTTTGTAATGTATGTCCGAAGGATGGAAATAAGAGTATATTAGACTTATCAATTAGTTGAGTTCAAACATCAGGTAAGGATAACCTTAGACTATACTCTTAGAATAGTGTATAGTTCATAAAACTTTGAATTTTGTTATTAATAAATTATTTTATAGTGTATCTTATTTTGAATTATTCATTGATGAAATTAATATTTAATAATTACATATATAAATTTCTATAATATATGAATTGTGTTTATTTGTTACATATTATAAAGTATAACACTTGATGAATTGGTGAAATTTTGATAATAAAAAATAATGCATGATTATGATTAAGAATATTATGATAAATAAATCACGTTCATGAAAATAAGCGGAGATTGGCTTACAATAGGTTGAAAATAAATTGTGAATCTATAGTTTGCTTAGGATAAGCTAATATTAGATGGCCATAGATTGATGGATTGTTCAAATATGAACAAGCGATGGCTAGATATCTGTCTGTGGAGTAGGTGTTATGGCATCATGAGTCCCATGGATGTCCTGTGTGGATGGCTAGGTACTGGAGTGATATCGGGATATCTGAGTCTTGAGATATCCTATGTTGATGGCTAGATGCTAGAGTAGTACCGGAATGCCAAATTAGGCTGAGGAATTGAGGTACTTTATGTAGATATTTATACATCTAATCATATTTTCACTTAGTGAGTGATTATGATGAGTGGAGATAAGCTGACAGACATTGAATGTAAGCCAACTAGGTTGAGCAGAGACTAGACAAATTCGGTTAATATAGGTAACATATAAATGATAGTAATAAAATAATAATATTATTAATCATAAAATTTAGAAATTTTTTGAATGCCTGGATAGGCTGATTATTGTTGTGTATTTTAGTATTATATATATGTTTTAATCATTTAACTAAAATATGTAGTGTTAGTGTTATAATCTATAAGCCAATCTTAGATGATTGTATTTTAACAGTTATGTTTATGATTGGATGGTTTATATCATTTTGTTCTATAAGTTTTCAATATTTATGGATTATTCGAGTTGACGACTCGGATTGTAGAACTTTGTAATGAAAATAATGATTACTCTAAAATGTCGCTAATCTTGGTAATTAATATGGAAAATTAATTGACCACTAAAAGATTAGTGTGTGAATTAAATGACAGTGATGTTCTACAAACCATTCGATAAGGAGTTATTGGTTTAATCACACAGATACATAATGGAGATTATGGTATTTGACAAACCTTCAATGAAGCTTTATTAGGATTGTGTTTATGTCGTTAATGTTTCATATGTGTTTTGAATTCTATGGTATGAGATGTTCATTTTCTTACATGAGAAATGTGTATTGTTGGCATTGTACAACGCTAACTGTAACAGGTAGCTATACAAATAATGCCACAGTATGCGTAACTTATGTAGAGGATAAATGTTTATCAAGAATATTATTGTCCTTCATATATGATATGAGCGATAATGTTTATGGGCCCTTGATAAAGTAATATTGTATGCATGCAAAATGAGTAAGGAGTTAATCATATTTACGATTTACTTTGAAAATCAAGAAGGAATAAATTGGCAAGAATGATACATATTCCAATCTTGCATTTATTCAGGATATTATGAGACAAGAGAATTGACACGGGCAATTATTGCTTCGGGATCGTGATTTGTTTACGATACTTATCATCTATGTCATTTGAATAATTATAATTTATTTCGCTAGATATCGGTTATGATGCATAGAATTAAAAGGGGTTTTAATTCTATTGTCAACATGAAATAGATCCCAATGGGTCACACCAGAAAATATTTGATTAGAAAAAGAAAATTATTCTAGTATATCATATGGAGATATGAATATGACGATAAAATTAATTATAAGTGTTATTTTTTGTCGTCATATGGTATTAGAATAAATGTTATTAGATAACAAATTTAATCCTAGATAAATTTACATGTCATATAAATTTATTGCTCAACAAAATAATGCATATAATTATATGATATAGTTATATGGAAATTGGGTAAAATTTTTAAATTATTTTGAAACATGAGATAAATGGCAAAGTGGTTTTTAAATGAGTATTCATATGGCCAATCTTGTAAGAACATGAGTTGTCCATGAAATTAACATAAAAATGTGTTTAAAGCCTTATGACTAAGTTGCCCTTTTCATTTTTTTTTTGACTTTATTTATATAAGGGCTTTTTGGAAAATTAAAAGGGCTTTTAATGAACCTTAATTTGTCTAAAAGAAAGAAGGATTTTTTTCCTTTTGGTGTGGTTTTTCCAACTGTCGTTTTTCATCTTCTTATCCCCATGGTTTCAACGTTTTTTTTTCCTTTCTCTTTTGTCTTCCTCCAAGCTGCGGATTTTCTTCATCCTTTTTACAAGACCCAAAAAGCTTTACCATTTAGCTCATGTGTTGAGCATTCAACCACCCATATTTTTGTTTATTTTGGGGATTTTCTAGGGCCAAAGATAAGCCATTGAAGTACTACCATATAGCATTAGGAAACGTTAGGATTTCTAATTGGCCTTTGGTAGAAACCTTAGAATGCATCTTATTTGGTGCAAAGGAGGTGAAGTCCTAAGCAAGGAGTTGGAGTCATGAACTAAGAGGTGGAGCTGTGAGATCTTCTATTTGGTTTGGAGACTAAGTTCAAGGTATAATGGTTTATATGCTTCGATTTGTGCTATATTGGTTTTTGAATTAGTAACAAGACAAGATCTTTTAGGTTCTTTTTGGTTTTAAAAATTTTGTTTTAACCACTTCAACGCTCATAAAACCGACATTAGGTTATTTGATTTTAAGGGTACATTTTGTTACCTTTACTCTCACTCCTTGACGTTATGATGGAGGACCATTAAGCCAAGTCATACAACAGGTTATAAACATGGGCCTTAATCCGATTAGTCCAAATGAAAGTGATTATGGCGATGATGATGATCCGAATGGTGAAGAAGAATTTGAAGAAGAACCTAACTTGGTCTTAAAACTATAGTTTTGTTAAGGCCATTTGGAATTCACAAATCACTTATTTTTGAAGCTCAAATTGCATCAAGTGTTCTGGTCAACAAGTTCAATGTGTGTTGTACATTTTTACTTGTGTTAGACTTAATTTGCAACCCAATTTAAGGTTCAAATGCAGCCCATTTCATTCCTAGTTCTGGCTGAATTCGGGAGATAAATAAAGACTTTAATTCTCCTTCTTTATATTGCTTTATTTCCTTTATGATCAGACCTTTTATTATCTTGAGTTATGTTTATTTTATTTCCTTATTAATGTTGTTTTATGGTGACTTAATGGCTGGTGAGAAATTGAATTATGTGGTTCTTCATTAGTCCTTTTTCGTTTGCCTTATTTCCTTATATATAAGATGTAAAGCTCTCTACATTTAAGTCAGATTATCAAATTCAAATTGTGAGAGAGATTTGCTTTTGCAAGTTATCGTCTTTATTTGGGTTTTGTTAGCTTCCAAAAACTATCAATTGGGTTTTATGTGTAGTCCAAAAACGCTCAATTATCTTTCCTTATTCACCTGATCATTCCCTTTCATTCATCTAATCTTCCATTTCAGTCAAATTCTTCACATTAGCCCTTTTGCATCATTTCCTGAAAATCCACCTAGATTCTTAATCTAGAACAACCAAAACAAGAAAAATCATATCTTTTTTTTTTCTGCTCATCATTTCGACAAACATCCTTCATCAATGTTGTAGTTTACTTCTTGAACTTCAATTTAGCCTCAAGAACCACCCGAAAATGCTTAGCCGTTTGCCAAAAAATGCACTTTGAAATTGTCTAGTCTGCAGCCACGATTTCTAGAACATAGTGGAATTAAAAAATTCATAACTTTTCACTAGTTGATCTGATTAACAAACTTCCTTCAGAAAAGTTGTATCCCACATCCTATTCTACAATTTTTCTTCAAGAACCACCTCCAAATTCTTAGCTATTTGTCCGAAATTCACCTTACAATCTGCCTGTTCGTTTGTACTCAGGAAATTCTAATTTTTCCAAAACTTCAACCATCACCCCTAAACACCACAGCAACCACCATGCCATCACGTTATAATTTTTTAGAAGATAGAGAGGTTGCAGATAACCTTAGTGCATGTGATTGACGTAGTGAAGTCTATGTGAGGTCAACAAATTAAATTGAGTAAAATTGTTTGATTATATAAACTTTTGATTGTGGCACTTCAGATAGTTGTGCTTGTATGAATAATTTTTGTGATTGACAAACTTCATTTTTGGAAATAATGAGGATTTTGGTAATTAATGATATAATTAAAGAACAATTTGGAACATCACATTTAGGTGGTATCAGAGCGTGTTTACATTTCTAGGGACAAATTAAGTATAAAAAGCTAATAATATGTTATTGTCATATCCAGGATGGTTTTAGGAGAGGATATCGTTGACCCAGAGTTAATTGAGAATTAGATAATTTGATCCATGCTCTAGATGTGTCTGATCAGGGGAATGCTAGAGCTAATCAAGTAAGAGGAGAGATATCAGTGCCATCTTAGATGATATAGTAAGTTGTTACTGTGGTTCCACCCTAAGGTGATTCTAAGGTGGACCACAACTATGAGTGGATCTGCAAGATGAGTTAGATGGAGTTTCGAGGTACTACTGATCTTGAAGAGACTAAGGCATGGTGTTAGCCGGCAGAGTTAGTTTTAGACTATTTGGAGTATATTTTGGAAAAAAAAGGTTACAGAACATTGTTTCATTATTTCTGGGCAACACACTAACTTGGTGGAAGTCAGCAAACAGATATTATGAGGCACAAGAGATGACTTAGTAAGAGTTCCAATAAAAGAGTTTAAAGACAAATATACTCCTCAAATATATTGGGATCGAGAGAAGATGAAGTTTATAAGTTTGGTTCAGACAAAGGAGATGTTAGTGGTTGAGTATAAGGCTCACTTTACGACTTTTATCTAAGTATGCATTGGAGGTTGTGGCCAATCCGAAGGATAGATGTCACTAATTTTAGTAGGGTCTGAGGACAAAGATTCATTTGGGTTTGGGAGCTGTTACTATTGTACTCAAAATAGAGAATGTGATAGAACAAGGAGAAAGGAGAGGAGAGCTAAAGATCCGACCAGAGAGGCATTATGGAGGGGAGAGTCAGATTTTTAAGAGGGGAGTTAGTCATTCATAATCTATTGGTGTAGGGAGATATAAGAGAGTTGATGCTATATTAAGCAATAGTGGTAGTTTCTACAAGTTAGGTGGAGATCAAGGAGTTGGTAAGGATTAATTAAAGACAACATATCACTATTAGTGTACCATCGGTTGGATCAGAAAGAGGGGTTAGTCAGATGTTTAAAGGACCTTTCAGTAGAGGCGTTGGAGGGTTATAGAGTAGTGTTACCTGCGAGAGAGTTCACAAAGAAACATATTAGGGACCCACTAGGATTAGTCAAGCATGATATATTTATAGATAGAGGGGAAATTTACAAAAAGGTTGTTCGACAGTATGGAGAAGCTCAAAAGTGAGGGCAGAGGAGACAATATGTAGTTAGAGTGGTATCTTTAATTTATATAGAGGTTTAGGTAGAACTAGTAGTAGAGGTGGTGGTAGAAGAGTTAGACGCAGACCAACAGTGGGTATATGTTCTAGTGGGACATCCTCAACATAAAGTCTAACTTAATCGAGGATATACCATATTAAAAAGAATAGATGGGTAATCAGAAACCTAATGAAAAAGTTGTCTTCTTCTTCTCTATTTTTTTCCAACTAGTAAGGGTATAACAAATATACAATCTTTCTCCTGCATGTGAAACTTTTCTCATATATTCCATCATTTTGTTTGTTTTGCAGTAAATTAGTGAGGAAATTGTAGAGATTAACAACCTAAAAATCTCTTAGAAAGGCACTGAACTTCATATAGGAAAAACATTTCTGACAACAATTATATGTCTTTAATTTGTGATTTTTAATCATCCTAAACTAGTTTATAGTTACAAAATATGTTGTGATTATTTGGGATAATAATTTTGAAGCCATGAGAAAAATAAAAAGGGAGAAAAGGTGGCTGAAAATGAGAAAAAAGGAGGTAGGAAAAGAGGAGAGTGTGAAGAAGAAGATAATTTAGTAAGATATATTATTAAGGTGAAAAATAAGAAATGTAAAAATTTAAGGGTTTAATTCCTAGAAGAGTATTTTTGTAATAATAAAAAATTAGATTAAAATAGAATTTTTAATACTTAAGGGTATTTTAGTAATTATGATGGTTAAGTAAAATAAGGATATTTTAATAATTAAGAATGAAGTAGAAAAGGGAATAATTTTAAATTATTAAGTGTAATTAGGTTAAAAAAATTTCTTAAATAAGTCTAATAGAATTTGTAATGTTTAGGTGCGAAGGACGAATTAAGGAGTACATTGGACTTATCAATTAGTTGAGTTCAAAAATTAGTTAAGAATAACTTTAGACCGTACTCTTATTATAGCATATGGTTCATAAAACTTTAGAATTTTATTAATAAATTATTTTTATATTGAATCATATTTTGAATTAATCATTAATTAAATTAATGATTAATGATTACATATATGGATTTCTAAAACATATAAATTGTGTATTTATCACATAAATAATTAAGAAAGTACAAAATGTTTCGCATTTATATCTGTTATGTATTATAAGGAGTATCACTTGATAATTCGGTGAAAAATTGACAATTAAAATTTTTCGTTGTGTATGAGTATAATTAAGTATATTAGGATAAACAAATTATGTTCAAAAAGTTAAATAGAGACTGACTTATAATAAGTTAAGAATAAATTGTGAATATATGGCTTGCTTAGGATATATAGTGCCCCCTTATTGCAGGGTACACACCGAGAGGTCATTTCGGTACATATTCTACGATAAGGACAAGCTACGATCGATCACTACATTCACTTCATATTGTATGACATCATAATTCACTTATAAAGCATCATAAGAAAAACCACAATATTTTAAAGTCCACTTTTCCCTCCTTTCATTGCATAAACTGAAAGTCTACATTGTGTCCTTCAACACTCCTTACATGTACATCATCAAAAATCTAATACAATAGTACTACACGAAATAGGAGAATATTTAGAGTCTAACTAATCTGTCCAAAAATCCTAGTTGACCGACCTTTGAGCCATAACGAAATCCAAAGGGGCCTTTTTGTCCTGTCTAAAGCACTAGGTCTCCTGTCTCTTACCTGAAAAGCCACATTGCAATTTTTGATGAGTTTTACGAACTCAATGAGTGAGCCATCATTGATGATTCCACCGGATCACATACACACATCATATATCGCACAATTAGTCATTCTAAACATACATTTATTTTTCAGATACTCAAATAACAAGGCATATCAGATAGTCATTTAATATAGCTTTGTGAAACATTCATGAATTTCAATCTTATATGAATGCTACATGCATGAGACTCACATTCATTCTTACTGTTGTGAGTGCCTATCACAAACTTATAGAAATACTGGCCCATAGGGCTCAGTCAGATTAAAATCACGGAGTATAGCTCCACGTGCAGAATCAAAAATCACAAAGCAAGGCTCTACGTGAAAGTGCTTTATACTGGCAACTCAAGTCACAACACCTTTATTTGAACATGCATTTTATGAAATGCATCAAATACATATATGTCATATGTCACAATCACATATAATGCTCAAACAAAGCTCAAAATCACCAGACCTAAACCCGGCATTCAACTCTCGTTGAGAATCAAATATCATTCAGAAATTCATATCAAATCAAAGCACTTCCAATACATGCCTAACTATTAAACTCCTCGAACTTCAAGTCTAAAATTCATAGACAATTCACAAACAACTCAGTAGTATGGAAGTTTAACAAATCAAAACAAATAAATCCTAGGAAATCATCTAGGTTGACTCACAGCATGCTCCAATATGCTATTGCCTGGATGGATAAGCAATGTCTGGAGGTTTACGTTCCAGTTGCTCCTCTATATCAAACAACATACACAAATATCACAATTTTCACAATCATAAGTGTTTAATAATGCACATGAATGAAATGAAATATGTACAACGCATGTTCATGACAGTCCCGAGCATCTTATCATCAATTCCCATAAAAAAATCATTCTCATATACAAAACTTCTAAGTATAATTTATACTTAGGTTTATGTCTCACTAAACTCATTAAAATCTCTATTCTTTTTTTATTGAATCACTTTAGATCTTTCCAAGACACCCTATTCGGGTCTCTTGTTCACGTTCAATCAGAAGATGAAAATGAGGTAATTTGGTCATACTCTCTTTAGAAAAGTGTTCCTCTATGTCTTATGATTTCATTGCCATCAAAATCACTCAATTTGGTTCAGTAATTTGGAAGATATGTCTCAAAGATTATCGGTTGTTCACATTCAACAGTAGTGTACTATGTACAAATTCCATCTAGAAATTCAACATCTTGGAGAAAGAATCAGCATTCAAATTCTTAAGACAATTTGTAGGCTATATCTCTAGTTTACTCCAAATTAAAAATCATCTCATTTGGAAACCTACAGATCAAGATATCATCAAAATACAGGAACATGTTCATTAAAATATCCAGTTTATACTCTTCCAACCAATACCCTTACTTTGATTAGATTGATCTTTGTTGAGTCAAATCCAAAAGATATAATTTTAATGGAGAGATAGAGAAATGTGTTATGAATCTACTGGTTCAAAAATTATGTCATTTGGAGGTCAGACGATAAAGTTATGGCTGAAAGAATCAACCAAGGTTCTGTCCACATAAGACAAAGCCGACAGCAAATGAATGCCAAAAGCAGACGATAGCAAGAAGCAGACGAGTCAAAGACCAGATGAATCAAAGTCAACTTAAGATGATATGACGTTATCACAAACGATACGTCTTTAAAGACGATAAATCCTTACAGACGATATGACGTCATCACAGGCGATATGACATCATCACAGACGATACGTCTCTATAGACGAGACAGATGGTCAACTTAAGACGAAGCAGAAGTCAACCTAAGATGATACAGACAGTCAACTTAAGATGATACTTCTTCACAGACAATACTACTTATACTCCTCAACTCATAACCTTTTTCTTGAACAACTCTAAGTTTTTATTAACTCACTTAAAAACACCTATATATTCATACATGTAAAGTAAAGAAACAGAGCATGTCTCACCTTTCTAAACTTTAATCTTGTCCACTAACCCTATACACCATTTCAATGCTACTTCAACTCCAAGAACCATTTCCACACATCTGATCACTAATAATCTATCAAAAACTCTGTAACACCATATCCACAATTTTCATCCGCTTACCACAATGTTCAAGAATATAAATATACGTAAATGCCACGATCATGCATTGATAATAAATTCATCAAATTTATTTCAAAAATCCACAACTCTCACTACTTACTTGTTGAAGACTCTAAAAACTTCAACTATCTTCAAGCCCTAACTCCATACAAAATTACATAATCCACTGAGAACATTAACCATCTTAGTTTTTTCTTAAGGCAGAAGAAACAATTTACAAGGTGGGGATTGATTTAGGAAAAAGGAAAAAACAAGGAAATCTCTTAGAAGGTGTTTGGAGAAAAACTTTATGTATTTGGAGGAAATTCGAAGAAGATGATTATGACAAAGTTATTTGGACAAAACTTAACTCTTCAATTCTCGAAGAACAGTAACCTACTTCTAGCAAACGTACAAAAAGAAACTTGACACTTATCACTTTCCTATGGTCTAAGCTCTAACCAAGTTTCTTTTGAACTAAACTCTTTAACTCCCATCT
>JANITX010000210.1:43758178-43770949 GCA_027564395.1 Erythroxylum ulei
TATTATTATTGTTATTATTAATTTCTTATCAATAATAATAGTATTATTATTATTATTATGATTATCATCGTCATCTTCATCATCATCATCATTATTGTTATTATTATTATTATTGTTGTTATTGTTGTTGTTGTTGTTGTTGCTATTAAGTAATTATGTGGATTCCGCAATGATATTTTTATTCAACAATCCTCAATTTTAATCTCAACCACTTGAAATAGACTTAGAATAGATAAAGATAGGGGGTGATGAGTTTACTTATTCCTCAAAATTAAGAAATAAATAAGTTTTTGGATTATATATTTTGTGTGTTTTCTTCAACCAAATAAAGGAATAACCTATTACTAGGAATAGATCAATAATGAAACAGTTATTCCAGTCAATTAAACACTATGTAAGTATATGTCCAGAATAAAATAGTTATTCCAGTCAATTAAACACTACGTAAGCATCCAGATCACTCTCATCTTAGATTGAGAAACCATGATGTTGCTAAGGATGAAACCCTAGCAGCCTAAGGTGACCCGTTGTCGCCGTCGTCACTAGACGCTCAGCCCACTTCAATCTGCTACAGACGCCAGCTTCAGGTATCTCCTCCCGCAGCTGTGTAATGCAGCTTCTCTAACAGCATTACACGTAGCTCTTTCTTAAGCAACTACTAGTCAGCCACTTCTGCGAGCCATTACCAACGTTCCAATAGCTCTGTACACAATACCAGTAACAATTTCATGTAACCTTCTTTTGTTCCCAGTGGACAAGGATTATTCTTGTTGAGTTTTTCGAATGCTCCGGGTTCAAAACTTAGAGTGCTTGGTGTTTATAGGTTAGGAATATATTATTTAACTCTTTCCTAGCTAGAGGTAAGACTGCGTACTATTAGATATTCTTAAATCTTACGTGTCAGCGGAATTCATACTGAGTGTTATTGTTATTGTGAATATATTATTTAACTTTTTAAACAATAGCTTCTTTTTCTTTTAAACAAATAAAGAATTAAGGTGAACAATTGTAATCTAAACATTTTAGATTCAAAGATGTTTGATCATTCAAGGATTAGAGCTTTCATTTACAATTATAAAAATTTAATATTAATAACAATAAAAAATTTAGTGAAATCATAGAATTAAAGTTGACTCTAATACCACTATTTGGAAATTGGGCCTAGATTTAATTAAATTATAATTTTAGTAATTTAATTATAATTAAATTATAATTTCAATTAAGATTTAAACAGAATAATAAATAATTCTAATTAAATATCAATTATGCCCAAATAAGATTTAATATCTCATATTGATTCTTATTTATTAAATATATCATACGTAAAATTTTTTAAATTTTACAATCAAGCCCAACTTGATTAAAATATCTTTGCACTCTTCAACTCTTTTGTTATGTGTGACTAATTAGGTTCCGAAATATGTTGACAGTGGATATAAATTATAAACCCAAATTATATTTAAAAATAGATAAATTAAACTCTTTTAATTATCTTTAATTCTTTAATTAAACAATTTATATTAATAGATCAAGATTGGTGTTTAGCAATACATCATGACCACCCAATATTTAAGAATGTCAAAATGGTTTTGCCTTACCTTTTTGAGTATGAATTTTTTTAATAATTTAATCATTTCATCATCTAATGTTCTTATTAGACTTAGAGCATAGAATTAATGTCTACTCTATTTCGAGTTTAATCATTTTAGTTCTTCACTATTAGCTATTGATTTAATTAATGACGTTTTAAAACTATTTATAATGTTTCATTTTACCTTGGCTAAGGATTTCCTGAATCAATACTAATTGAGAACAATGAAACATGCTCTCTAATTACTTTAGGGTGATGAATCCTATCTTGATTACTCAATTACCTTCATCTCTCCAAGTTAAAAAATCACTTATACAATCATCACAATGAGAATTTTCATAGACATATAAGTAATGTTCCAAATAGATTTCTGATATGGAGTTAGTTCAGTGAACTTGTTCTCCAACAAGTACCCATATGTTTGTTTATCTCTATACTTTAGCCTATGAAATCGACTACTTCCTTCACAAGAAAAAACTATAAGGTATGTAAGTTTTTGACGTTCTATTAATGTCTGGTCTTAATAGAACAATGAATAGTAAAAATTTAGAGATAATACATAAATAAAATATGAATCTCACAATTTTAATCTCATCATAATTTCATTTACATTGTATAATTATCCTATAGAATTTGTCATATACATCTAAATATGTATAAGATAAAGAATACCTTAAATTATTTTGTCACTAAACTACAACTAACTGATTGCCTTTAGAGAATAAACCAACATCTATAGTTTAAAATAGACATCAAGACAGTGGTATAAGAAGTTTGAGTCAGCTATAAGGGAGTAAGGTTACACGAAGACTATTTTAAACCATTTTGTTTTTTATAAGAAATCATCTGATGATGATTTTATTATTCTTTTACTCTACATTGATGACAAGTTAATTGTTGGTAAGAATACTTCTCTAATTGAAAGGTTAAAGAAGAATTTAAGTAAGTTTTTTACCATGGAAGATTTAGGGTCATCAAAACGAATCTTGACATAAAGATCATTTAAGAAAAAAACACCAAGAAGTTGTGGTTATTACAAGAGAAGTGTATTGAGAATGTACTTCAGAAATTCAATATAGACAAGGCTAAAGTGATTAGTTCTCCTCTTTCTAATCATTTTAAAATGGGTTCTAGCCAAAGTCCTTCTACTGAGAAAGAGAAGGCAGAAATGGAATCGGTGCCTTATACTTCAGTTATTGGTAGCTTAATATATATGATGGTGTATGTTCTATCACATATTGCTTATACAGTAGGTGTGGTTAGTCAATTTCTTTCTAATCTTGAGAAAAAAACATTATTCTATAGTTAAATGGGTCTTTAAGCATCTTCCTAGCACTTCTTGTATGTATTCGTGTTTTGGATATTATAAACCTATTCTAGTTGGTTACATAGATACTAACATAGCCAATGATGTTAACACAAGGAAATCTATTTTAGGATATTAAATCACTTTCTTAAGAGGAGCAATGTCATGGTAATTGAGATTGCAAAAGTGTGTTACACCTTTCTACCACTAAAGAGGAAATTGTTGCAACAATGGAAGTTTACAAGTAGTTACTATAGATGGAGAAATTTCTTGAGGAACTTGGTTTCTATCAAGACAAATATGAGATATTTTCTGAAAGCCAAAGTGTTATCCACCTTGGTAAGAATTCCTTTTTCCATTCATTGTCTAACATGTTGATGTGAGGTATCACTAGATAAGAGATGTTTTAGAGATGAACTTGTTAAAACTCGAGAAGATTTACACCGATAACAATAGTGCAGATATGTTAATAAAGATTCTACCAAGGAAGAAACTTAGGTTTGTTGTTCAATTGTCGAGATGGCAATCCCTTCCATGTGAGCATAAGGTAGAGATTTGTTAAGGGTCCCAGGACCATGTCACATGTACACATAAAAAAAATAGTGGGGTGCGTGCATATGACGATGGTTATATCCAATTAGAAATTCGATATTAAAAGTTATATTTGATTTGGATATTTTGGGAACTCACATGTTTTTTATATATACATATATTATAAGAAGGGTTTTTTTTCTTCTTTTTTTTAGAGTGTGTGCAATTGTAGGTAGCCCTTTATGAGTTTGTAGTAGTAATAAAACTTGTCAAGGGAGGAGACACAATAACTCCTTTTTTTTAATGTAACAATAATTGAAGATTTATTGTCAAGAATTTTTGGTTGTTCTCAATCAAGTGAAATCTCTCTATTTTTTTTGTCTCCAAGAATTATTTTTGAGAATTTATTTTAAGATTGCCTTTAATGGTGTTAGGGAAGAATAATTTGTATTGACCATTACTTTGACATAGTTGAAGATTCCATTGGATTATGTCCGTAGCTTTTACTCCTCAGATGGGAGAAATATCCACATTAAAATTTAGATGTTAATTATTGCGGTGTGTGATTTTCTCTCGTATTTGCAAAAAAAACTACAGTTGATTGCTTCTCCTTGTTAGTATTTTGGAAATTTTAATTTAGTTATTTTGTTTCAATATTAGCTTGCAATGTGTTTTTCTTAACACAAACTACCTCTAAAATACCAACACTTGGATGCTTCTAAAGTGATAGCTCTTTCTTGGAAGCACTTTCATATATGCAAAGTGATTAAAATTGAGGGACAGTCTTTTGAAAAAAAAGAGTATAAATATAGTTAAATTTTTTTACAAAAATTTAAATATATTTTAATATTTATAAAATTATTTTTGATATTAATATTTTTAACCAAAATTTTTTAAAACAATAATATACGATACCATCTCTTTCTTCTCGGATGAATAGTGATTTTTCCTCTTGGATACATAGCAACTTTCCATTTGCAAAAGCTTTTCTGGTGGGTTCAAGGTTGAGTTCAAGTAACTTTCCTTTTAAAGAAGCTTCATGGAAGCCTCCAAGGGAGGCCCTTCTCCTCTAAAAGAGCTACAAAACCAATTCCCATCCTCACAAGAGTTGATGGATGTAACGTTGTGAGAGAATTGAGTAAGCAAAAATTAGATGGCATGAATGGAGCAAGGAAAAACATAGAGAAATGTAGTATCAGGAGAAACTTGTCATGAAAAACCAAAACACTTCCCTGCTACCTTTGTTAATGGCATTGTATCTCTTCCTCTTGAGCTGCTATAGGAAGGTGGAAAGCATTGGAGTAATGCTCTAGTAGGTTTCTTTCTAAGCAAAAGACCAGCTTTCCCTCTTTTACAGAACTGGGCTCAAACCAGATGGGGAAATAAGGGTCTTAACAAAATTTTGCTTACTGAGGAATACACTTTTCTGTTCAAATTCAGAGATGGGGACAAAATATGTAAGATAATGGAATCAGCCCCTAGCATATGGGAGGACAACCCATGTTTATCCAAAAGTGGGTTCTAGGTTCAGAATTTGATAAAACTGGCGTAAAAACAATTCCCCTGTGTATTAATTTCCATAATATTCCTATTGAATATTGGACTTTAGATGGCTTAAGCCTTCTAGCTAGTCCTATTAAGAAGCCTATAGCCTTTGACTTAACTACTTCTAAGCTCAAGAAAGTTTTCTATATAAGAATCTACATGTAGATTAATCCTAAAATGCTTTACCTGAAACTTTTCTTATCATAAAGCTCAATGTTGTCAATGAATTGGTTAAGGTTAAAATCCAATTATCATACAATTGGAAACCCTAGCTAAGAAAAAAATTATGGAAACCTACAAGAAAACTTTTCTCCTTAGGGAACTGCTATGAGCTAATGGGGATTGGAGATGAACTCATACCTCAAAACATTGAAGAAAACAAAATTAATGATATTCTTGAAATTCAAATTGCCTTCGTAGTAGTAGAAGGTGAGGCGTAGCTTACCAAACATAACATAATTGGAGATCCTAAACTTGATAAGGAGAAGAGAAAGCCTGATTTAGATCCTACCAACAGTGAGCAAGAAGGGAAGACACCTCAATAAGAGCTCTTTGATGTGAGATAAGAGCAGACTGAACAGTCTACTCCAGCCTCCAAGTTAGGGAGGAAAAGGAGGAAACCCAAATGGGGTTGGTAACTCAATTCCTTATAAATTTCTATTAATATGCTTTTTGGAATATTATAGGCTGAAATGAACTTCAAAAGGGACAAGTAATCAAGGATCTTTTATTGGAAAATAATCCAATAATTTATAGATTACTTGAAACAAAAACTAAAGCACAAAAGCTTCATATTGTCATGAAATTCCTGGAAAAAGATTAGAATTTTGGTTCCAACCATGCTCACCACTACAATGGCAGAATCTTATATGCTTACAAGAATAAGAAAGCGCAAGTTACTGTTTTAGGCTTTGTAGATCAATATATCCCACTTGATAGGAAGCTTGCAGACTTGGGATTAATTTTGTAACGACTAATATCTATGCTACTAACTTCAAATTTAGAGAGAAAAACTTTGGGAAGATCTATACTATATTCAAAGCTCAATGAATAAACCCTAGTTAATTGCAAGTGATCTTAATTGCGTATTACATCCCTCAAAAGCTCACAGAGATAGGGTGAATTCATCCAACCTTAGCAAAGAGCTGGAAAATGCTTTAACCAAGCTAAAGGTAACTGATTCAAAATTACTACGAGTTTCCTCACTTAGAGCAATAAATAGTAAAGAAATTGCTTCATCAGGAAGAAATTGGATAAAATACTTGTCAATCAACTTTGGTTGAGTCATTTACCTATTTCTTATGCTTATTTTGGATCTCCCCTTGTTTTGACCATTCCATCATAGAAATTAAAAACTTCATTTCTTCAACCTCTTTCAAAGCTCTCTTCAGATTTTTCAACTTTCTTAACAACAAATAAGGGTTCATGGAACTAGTGAATGAAGTTTGAAGCAGCATAATCTATGGAAGAAAAACATACCAGTTTATAAGAAAGCTTCAGATCCTTTAAAAAAAGCTAAAGTCTTTCTATAAAGCTGATCAATCTTCAACATTTGTTAAGTTGCATGAAGTTAAGAAGGAATTGAGGAAAGCTCAGGATGCCTATTATCAAAATCCTAGTAGTTATGTTTTAAGAATTATGGAAGCTAGTAAACTAGAGATCTACAATAAGGCTTTTCAGGATCATCATTATTTGCTTATGCAAAAATCTAGGATCACTTAGCTGAAGGAGGGTGACATTAACACTAAATTCTTAGCAAGGAGAAAGTGTAACAAGATCAGTAGTCTTATGGATGTTAATAAACAAATGGTGACTAATAAACCTTTATGGAGGATATGATTTTTAGATACTTTGAGAATTTGTTTGGAGCTACTAGACCTTTTAGTTTATCCAATTTGCAAGAACTTGTAGAGCTAATTGGTTCTCCTAACTCTTTATCCGAAGAAGCATTGTTAAATCTCTAATTTCACCCCAGGAAATCAAATTAGTGTTATTCAGTCTCAATCCTATGAAGGCTCCAAGTCCATATAAGTTTAATGCCCTTTTTTTCAAATCACCTGGCATATCATATACAATCTACTTGTTGAAACTATCTTGGAATTCCTGATCTTTAGAAGAACCATGAGAGAGATTAATGTTACCTATATCCCCTTAATTCCTAAACTGCTCAATGTAAGTTGCCTGAATGATTTTTGTCTCGTTTCATATTACAATATTCTTTATAAGGTGATTTCAAAACTCCTTGCAAATAGACTAAAAAAGATATTAAACCAATTTATGCATCCTACTCAAGGAGTCTTTATTCCTAGAAGATCAATCTTAAATATCATACTCTTAGGAATGCAACTCTTATAAATCCATTAAAAATTGTGACATTAAAATATATTTCTCCAAAGCTTTTGATAGGCTTCAATGGAAATTCGTATCAATCAGTCTGGAATGGATTGGTTTCTCTAGTATTTTATTAATTGGATTTACTCCTGTATTTCTACTCCCTCATACAGTGCCTACTAAACAATTTAGGGCTTTTAATGGAATAAGGGAAGGAGATCCTCTCTCTCCTTACTTTTTTTTAATCTCTATGGAAATTCAAACATGATTTTATGCCTTAATACTTCTAGGTATGTTGATTTTAACTTCTATCACAAATGTAAAGAGATTTCCCTGACTCATTTGTGCTTTCCAGATGATCTCTTACTATTTTATGGACTAAATCAGTTCTCCCTTTCTACTTTTCATCGATCCCTTATGTCATTCTGCAGGTTTTTTGGTTTATGTATCATCATGATTGAGAGCATAATTTATTTCTCCTTAGATATTACCAACACTAGTAGTTTCTAGGAGATATTTGTTTTGAATGTGCATAACCTGTCCTTCAAATATCTTGAGGTTCCCATTTCTTCTAAAAAGTTGAAATATCAAGATTGTTTGATGATCTTAAAGTAATACAGGAAAATGATTAATTCTTGGCAAATTATGGCACTTTCACTCTGTGCTGAATAAGTTGCGCACATATTGGAGCTCACGCTTGCTTTTACCAAAAAGAATTAACAAGGAAATTAAGAAATGCATTAGAAAACTTCTCTAGTCTAGTAAGAGTGATAGCTCCAAAGGAGCTAAAAGCAAATGAGATCAATTATGTTGGAGAAAGTAGGAAAGGGAACTTGGTTTCAACTTAATCCAAATATTTCAAACAATGCAAGTGGCTAAAATAACTTGTAGGTTGTTTAAAGATAAAGAATATTTTTAAAGAAAATGGATGAATGAGTTCTACCAAAAGGACTTTAGCTTATAGCAAATTACTAAAAAAAAAGCATTATGGGCCCTTCATTCAAATTTTAAGAAAAAGAAAAGTTGTGTATCCTTTCATCAAAGTCTAGGTGGGCAATGGTGAGGATACATAGTTCAAGTTTGGCAGTCAGACCTCTCTAATTTGCCTAAGATATGATATTTCAACTCTTATTACTTGAATTTCAACTCTTGCTTGATTCAAATGTGTTGATGACAATTCCTGGCACTTTTCAGGTAGCAACCTCAAAGGCTCATGATATATTTTCCCAACTACTTGCCTAATCTCTCATTAGCTGATGAACCTATATGGTCCATCAACAACACGGGTGACTTCTCTAACTCTTAATGCCTCAAAGCTCTCAGACCTTCAATTCCATTATTTCCTTAGTTCAATATTGTTTGGAGAGGCTCTTTGAAGCCTAAAGCCTCCTTTATCACTTAGTTAACAGCTAAAAGAAGATTGAAATCCAAAGAAAAAAATTCTTTGTTCTAATGGTATCGTATGCGATCTATGCAATTTAGAGCCTAAAAGCATTGATCATCATTACTTTAAATGCAACTATACAACTTACAATTGGGCTAGAATCCAGCGAACACTAAATCTCTTTTACTCTGAGACAAATTGGGATACCATATTGGTATGGTTTGAAGACAAGTATCACACTTTGGGAAAAGATCAATTATGTCTTAGCCTTAGCCTAAATTATTCATTTTATGCAATTTGGATGGAGAGTAATCAAATAGTGTTGAACGAGATCAAAAATGACAAGTATGCTCATAGGAAACATTGTTGGATCAGAGAAACCATGGTAGCTCACCAAGTTGATGAAAAGTTAAACATTCATCTCAAAAGACAATGCAATCTCTAATTCATCAATTTCTTCCTAGGGATTTTAGAAATGACAGTGTTATATATTTACAAAGACTTATTAATATAGTTTAATATGTCTATATATATATAAAATATTTTGTAAATAGGTATTAATATTAAGAATTGAATTATAAATTATAAAATATTTAGAACAAGATGACAATTAATGTCGAGGTGTTTGGTTCTTTCATGGAAAACGAGATTAGCAGCTATATGTAAAACGACTTGATTGTCACAAAGTAGAGGAATTGGTGGTTGAGGTGGTAGTAGAAAGTCTTGAAGTATGTAGGTGATCCATTGTAATTCACAAACAGTTATGGCCATGCTTTTATACTAT
Source organism: Erythroxylum ulei (assembly GCA_027564395.1). NCBI lineage: Eukaryota > Viridiplantae > Streptophyta > Magnoliopsida > Malpighiales > Erythroxylaceae > Erythroxylum > Erythroxylum ulei. Next base: position 43,767,651 of record JANITX010000210.1, read on the forward strand.
GCTTCTGCTGAAGATCTGGAGATTGTAAATTATTTCTTGGTTTTCCAAGAAATGAGTGAAGATCCAAGGAAAATACAATAACTTGTGACTAATTTACGAGAAGAAAGTAATGTAGTGCAATCACTATCACACTATCCTTGAAGTTGTAGGGTAGAAGCAGAAGAGAAAAATAATCCTTTAGCTAGAGACCTTTTGAGATACTGTAGGATATAAAAAGCAGCCTCCCAGTAATAAGTTTGAAGAGAATTCTTGAATTTACTTAATTGTTGAACATCAAACAATATGTTGGGTCTAGAAAGATTAAGATAGAGTAATCATCCCACTAGTCTTCTGTATTGTGTTGCCTCTAAAATGGGTGAATCATCAGAAAATTGAAGTTTAGTGTTGGCAGGAAGCGGAGAAGCAGTTAGTTTGGCTCCTTATAGACCTGTATCGTTCAAAATATTTAGAATATATTTACGTTGATTAATATGAATTCTAGCAGTTGATCTGGCTATTTCTAAACCAAAAAAATACTTTACAGGGCTAAGATCTTTCACAGTAAACGCATCATGTAAAAGATCCTTGATAAACTAAATCTTGTTCTCATCCAGGCCTGTTATTAACACATCATCTACATAGACAATAAGTGCTAAGAAAAGTGGAGTTGGAATGCATAACAAATGATCATGTTTAGATTGTATGAACCCAAATTGTTGCAACTTAGTAGGAAATTTGAGTTTCCATTGTCTAGAAGCTTGCTTGAGTCTGTAAATGGACTTTACCGGTTTACACACATCACCAGATTTAGCTTTAGTGTGTTAAGTCAAGAATACTTCACTTCTATTAATTTTGATGACAATCAAATAATAATAATCTTGGAAATATATGAATTGTTTTGATAAGTTTGTTAAGTGTGCAGAAAAATGTAAGTAACACTTAGTTATCCTAGACGATACGTCAGCAAAAGAAAGTTGAAGCGCAAAACACAGACGAAGTGCAAAACACAAAGAAAGCGTAAAACACAAACGAAGTTCAAAACATAGACAAAGCACAAAGACACAGACGAAGTAACAAAATTAGACGATACAAAAAGGAAGATACACTAGAACATCAGACAGTTAGTTAGTTGGAGTCAGTTACATGACTCAACTAAATAACGGTTTCTAGAAGCAGTTTCTCAAGAAGACAGTTGGAGACTTTGGCTATAAATACTAGTCCTAGTCGAAGACTAAAAAAAACATTCTTTTACAAGAGAGAAAATTATGATTGTACAATACTTAGAAAATTTCTGTATTCAAAATGCAAAACATGAGGGCAAATACTACTGTAACGAAAAGCTCAAACTATCTTTCTTAGAGAGAGAAAGAAAAGGCTAGAGCCTGGAGAGGCTAAGATAGCAGAAAGAATACTTTGTGAAAGAGACCTAAATAGGCTTTGGAAGGGCGAAAAGAATACTTGTAAAGTTGAAGAGTATAGTGAAATCTCAGACAAATTCTGAGGACTGGATGTAGCCCAAGGTTTGGGGTGAACCAGTATAAAATCGCAGCATCTATTCTTTAACCCTTATAGTTTAGTTTTTGTTAGACGAGTAGATAAAATTACTTGCGATTCAAATACTTATCAACTTTAGTAAAGTATATTTGGAATTCATCTGATAGTTGTAAAGATATTTAAGAAATTTCAAAAGATTAATATTTTCGAAAAGAATACACAATTCAACCCCCTTTCTTGTGTATTTTATATACTTTATGTGATTCCTATATTAACAAGTGATTTACTTCACATATCTCCATATGCATCATCTATATATGTAACTTAGTAAATGAGATATACTAATATCCGTCCAACAGATAGTATTACATACATATTGATATAACCGGATCATTAAAGTCCTTATTTGATGATCCTATGATCAAGAACATTTTTAGATTAAACCTTAAAGACTTGACTCTCATATCATAATCTCCATTATGATGGCAAGTGTATAAATTTAATCAAGGACTTATCATATCAGAATAAAAACAATAAACGTAATATGATAATAAAATCATTTGCCATGTTATTAATAAAAAATAATAATCACAAAACTAAGGTGTTTAATCTATTATATAACGATTGGGTCATGGGCATAATTCCAACAATCAAGAATGTGGTGCTAAGATTTTTTGAAAGTTTTGTTCTAGATGTTCAGATTTTTCTCCTTAAATTTAATTGCAAGATAGGAATAATAGGCTGACTTCAACTATTTAGAACTTTTACCAGCTATGTCATCCGCCTTGATTGGTGATATCTATGGGAATATATGGAAAGTTCAAAGAGGGTTGCACAACTTTTTAAGAGGCTTATTGTTGAATTTCTTCTCACAATCAATGATGGATGAATAAGAACAACAAAGGAAGTTTACATAACATGTTTCTTTGAAAAACTTTATAAGATGCTGAGGATATACAGATTTAGATGACATAGACGCTGAAATCATCATCGAAAGAATCACGTCTTTTTTCTGTTAGGAGCATCCTCTTATAGTTGCCTGTAAGTAGCTAGTTATTTGTTTTTTCTTGGTAAATCAGTAATCTATAAAAAATAATTAAAATTTACGTACAACACTCGAGATTGTCCATGACGCCAATCTCTTTTCTACACTAACAAGGAAGACCCTGTGTGAACATGAGGACCCCTACAATTGTTCCTTATACAAAATCCCAAAATCGTCCTAGATAAAACTATCCACCAAGATGATCTTATGGGAAAGATCATCTTACCAGAAACACAAGCATATCATACAACCATTCTCAAGCAGAATTAAATTAATCAAGTCTTCTTTTACTACAATGTCATCATTTCTATCCCTTACCTCATCAACAGGAGAAACCAAGCTTTATTTTTTAATTTTACTGTACTATGTGGTAACTTCTCAGCCTAGCATACCTATGGTGGTGAAGTTGTGCCCTTTCCTTTGCATTTATCTTCCTCTCTATCAAGTGTTTGTACAACTCTCACCCCACCATCCTTTGCAAACCCGAATGTACTTCTAGTTTTGAGGAACCCGATAAAGGAGTCGTGGATCACCTACTATTAAGACTTTAGTTAGCACAATCTTAATTGGAAACATTTTTTTAGGCTACTAGGGCAGGTCTATTGCCGAAGGATTGCCTCCCCTGTGTTTAACACCCTTGCTTCCACGACTGATGCTTTGAGGCTAAAGCATTTCTTGAATTTGGTGTTTTCCTTGCTATAAATACCGCAGAGGGTTTGGATTCCCTCTATTTTCCTGAACCTGCAAACATTACATTAGAAGAATAAAACACTCCCATATT
>JANITX010000210.1:43779132-43790817 GCA_027564395.1 Erythroxylum ulei
AAAAGTGAATTTGAAATGAGTATGATGGGTGAATTAAAATTCTTTCTTGGTTTACAAATTAAGCAAACCGAAGAAAATATTTTTATTCATCAAACGAAGTATATCAAAGAACTGTTAGTCAAGTATAAAATGGAAAAGGTTAAATCTATGTTAACTCCTATGCACCCTTCAAACCTTTTATCTAAGGATGAAGCAGGTAAAAAGGTTGATCAAACTTTTTTCAGAGGAATTATTGGTCCTTTACTTTACCTAACAGCAAACAGACCTAATATATTATTTAGTGTTTGTTTGTGTGTAATATTTCAATCAGATCCTAGAGAATCTCATTATATTGTTGTTAAAAGAATATTGAGATACTTGTCAGGTTCTACTGATCATTGCTTAATGTATGAGAAAGGTAAAGATTTCATGTTAATTGGCCACTGTGATGTTGATTACGCTGGAGATAGGATTGATATGAAGAGTACAAGTGGAGGATGTCACTTTCTTAGTCATAATCTAGTTTCTTGGTCAACCAAGAGGCAAAGTTCAATTGCTCTATCTACTGCAGAGGCTGAATATATGTCAGCTGCAAGTTGTTGTTCACAAACGTTACGGATTAAATATTAGTTAGAAGATTACTCTATATAAGAAGAACAAATTCCAATCTTCTGTGACAACACAAATGCTATCAATCTATCAAAGAATCTAATATAACACTAGAGGGTAAAGCATATTGAAGTTAGACTTCATTTTCTAGGAGACTATGTACAGAGAAGAATCATTAGTCTACAATTTTTTGAGACAAATGAACATCGGGGCGGATATCTTCACTAAACCTTTGTGCGAAGTTAGATTCAAAGAAATTAGACGGAACTTGAATATGGTAATACTGAATGACCATTCGTCTGACACGTCATGTCCCAAATGATTCACACTAGAAGTAGATAAAAAGTTGTAAGTTTTCAAGTAAATAGTAACGGTAAACCGTAGACGGTAACTTTCAAGAGTAGGTATTAAAGGGAAACCCTCTCAAATATCTTTTACTCTAGAATATTCTTGAAATACTTTGAAACTGACTTGTGTAGTTCTCTCAACCAAGACGATTCATCACTCTGTCCTTAGCTTCAAGTCTTTCGTTTCATATTCTTACTTTCAGATACTAACATCGTTACTTTGAGCAAAATACATTTAGGTGTTCAGTTCTTATTGTTACAGATCACAAATGGAGCAATCTCTTATCTATGGGAGACATGTTGATTTCATCTCCTTGAAGGAAAATTAGATGGACACTGAACCATAAATTGAAGCAGTTGGCTGGAAAATTTTTCTTTAAGGTTCGTGAAAAAGTCTATCTGAATGAGTTATGTGAGTTTTGGAAGAATGCAAAGGTGGTAGACGACATCTTAGTATCAATGGTAGATAGATTGTCGGTTATCATGACACTAGATTCAATCGAGAAGGTCCGTAAGTGTCCAAGTATTGGAGCAAAGCTGTCTCATAATACAAAGTGGATTACTCAAGGTTGTGTAGATAAAGCACACCTCATTCAAGAACTATATAGAAGTAGTGACCTAAGAGACAAGAAGCCGTCAACTCTTGTTCTGAAGGCTAGGGTTCTAAATTCACTACTTTTTCATTATGTTCTCCTAAGATCAGGCTCGGAGCACGTTGTGACAACGATCAATGAACAATGATTTTTAAAGAATTTGTAATCCTTCTCGACAGAGGAAATAGGATGAAGATGGAAGTGAAAAGCATTATTAATGCCACCACTATTCACAGAATGGGATTAAAGTTTAAAGACGAGGTGGATACAGGTTCAACACCGAAAGCAAGGTCTGAGGGGGAGCATATAGTAAGACAGAGTAGGAGTGAACATGTTTCACCTGCAAGAAAAACAAAACCTCGACCTACAGGAAGAACATCTACAGAAGAAAAGACCGAAAAATCATTTAATGTATCAATAAAAGCTAAGACGATTTCACAACAAGAAGAAAGTTGGTTTAAACAATCAGCACACCAAGTGTCAGTGAAGAGAAAGGGAGAGACACTTTAATCAAAAAAATCTAAACAGTCAAGAAGGTCACCAAGACTATTGACCTTACGTCAACAAGAGTAGAAGAAATAGAAAGCTCTGACTCTTGGTGAAGATTTTGAAAAGCCAAAGAAAACACATCAGGCTACGAGATTAATTGTCTCAATTTTGCAAATTCAATCCGTAAAATCATCTAAAGAGACAGAAATAAAGAGGAAATTAGTGTTTAAGAGGAAGAAGCCTCAACAATAACTTTCTTCTAAACCGATAGAAGAACGAAAGAAGCAGAAGCCTAGTGTGAGAAAGGTTTCTTCATCTAATGATCAACAGAAAACAAAGACAGTTGAACACCAATTGGAACCTTACAATTCTTCTCAACTAATAAACAAAAAAGATTTGAGAATGACGATTATAGAAGAATCAAAACTTGTTCGAAGCAGAGACTTAGTTATTATTAAAGAACCTTTGAAAAAGTTAGTAAAGGTACAGATCGAACCTATACTGATCAATGATCAATTAATACATCGTTAAATCATGAAGAAAGAAGACTATATGGTATTCTGCGAGAGGAAAAGACAGAACCATATCCAATTAAGACGTCAAAGGATCGGTATAAAATTTATCCGATTACAAGCAACACATTGATAAATATTGTGCCAGATATACAACCGAGATGTTCCAACCTTATGTGAAATGAAGAAAAACGGAAAAATAAGATATTTCCAAAAGGAAATGCAGATGATCTTTTAGAAGAACATATTCAAGCAACTGTGAAGAACATAGATGATGCATGCAATGTAGCTCAACCTGGGAGTATCTATGTTTCACATCACATTTCAAAAACATCAGGAAGTCAATTTGGAGTTTTCACCACAAATGCAAACTTCAAGGTAGTTGTAAAAGTGACAAAAGGACAGTACAAAACTATCATGGTTGAAGCTATCAATTTCAACTTAGAGACCTTTGTGCATTTAATCATGCATTTTAGACCTTTAAGTTTCATATCGTTAGTTAAAAAAGTGTTACACCTTCTTTGGCAAGTAGTTCCAAAACTACCTAGACTTGATGATCTTGATCTTCCAGAAGGAAAACAAACCTTTAGACCTCCCATAATCAAAATCATAGATTTAGACGTTTTACCTTTAGAACCATCTGTTATTGAAAACCTCCATCCACATAGTGAAATACAACAAGATCATACTGTTAATTCAGAGTTCTTGAAGCATTTCATGAATTGGACGGAAGCCAGTCACAAATAGAATGAAATTCAGGAAGCTTTAGTAAAATAAATTGAGGAAATTCATACTAAAATTGATGACCTAAGTGACTCAGTGGGTGATCTTTATGAGGAAGTAGCAATTCTACAGGTTACTATTGAACAAGACCTCAAGAAGATCCGCACTGACATGCAACATATGTTCTCTGAAATTATGAAGCGTCTTTATTGAATTTTTTTTGCTTAATAACAAATATGGAGAGAAGAAGATAGAAAGAACATGAGTTAGACAAGATAGAAAAGATAGAAAAGTTTTGTATCTTCGTATATCATATATGCATTTCATATACCATATATGTATTTGCATTTCTTATGTTTTTTGTCTTATGTTTTTATCTCATTATTCGTCTAAATATTATTTGTCTATTCATCTTAATATCATTTTATCTTTCTAAAATTATGATTATTTGTTATCATAAAAATGGGAAGATTGTTAAGTCAAGAAGACTTCACTTCTATTAATTTTGATGACAATCAAATAATAATAATCTTGGAAATATATAAACTACTTTAATAAGTTTATTAAGTGTGCAGAAAATGTAAGTAACACTTAGTCATCCCAGACGATACGTCAGCAAAGCACAAATGAAGCGCAAAACACAAATGAAGCACAAAACACAAACGGAGCGCAAAACACAGACGAAGTGCAAAACACAGACGGAGTGCAAAACATAGATGAAGCACAAAAACACAGATGAAGCGACAAAATTAGATGATACAAAAATGAAAACACACTAGATCGTCAGACAGTTAGTTAGTTGGAGTCAGTTACAGGACTCAACTAAATAACGGTTTCTAGAAGCAATTTCTCAAGAAGACATTTGGAGACTTTGGCTATAAATACTAGTCCTAGTCGAAGACTAAAAAAATGTTCTTTTATAAGAGAGAAAATTCTGATTGTATAATACTTAGAAAATTTATGTATTCAAAGTGCAAAACAAAAGAGTGAATACTACTATAACGAAAAGCTCAAACTCTCTTTCTTAGAGAAAGAAAAGGCTAGGGCCTGGAGAGGTTAAGATAGCAGAAAGAATACTTTGTAAAAGAGACCTAAAGAGGCTCTAGAAGGGTGAAAAGAATACTTGTAAAGTTGAAGAGTATACTGAAATCGTAGACAAACTCTAAGGACTGGACGTAACCCAAGGTTAGGGGTGAACCGGTATAAAATCGCGGCGTCTATTCTCTAACCGTTATACTTTAGTTTTTGTTAGATGAGTAGATAGAATTACTTGCGATTCAAATACTTATCAACTTCAGTAAAGTATCTTTGGTATTCATCTGATAGTTGTAAAGATATTCAAGAAATCTCAAAAGATTAATATTTTCAAAAAGAATACACAATTCAACCCACCTTCTTGTGTATTTTATATACTTTACGTGATTCCTATGTTAACAAGTTATTTGCTTCATAGTGTAGCCTTTGGGAGGTAACATGTATACTTCTTTATCAATAAAACCATGAAACAAAGGCTATGTTAATGTCAATCTGATGTGGTCGCCAAGAATTAGCAGATGCAATAGCAAGAAATAATCTTACAGTTACCAATTTAGCAACATGAGAGAAACTATTTGTATAATTTAAGCCTTCAATTTGGTTATAGCCTTTGCAACTAATCTTGCCTTATACTTGTCCACACTATTGTTAGGATTTAAACTTCACTTAAAGAAGTGAGCTTCCACACATGGTTCTCCTCTAGAGCATTTAATTCTTGTCGCATGGCCTTAACCCAATTTTCATTTAGTTTCGCTTTATCATAGCTCCTAGGTTTATGAATGCATATTATATTTCCCAGAAATTAATGTATAAGGAATTAAAACGAGTTGGGGTGATAAAAGAAAAAGATGGAGGAGTGCAAGCAGTACCTAGATTTTGTGGCTAAGCTGAGATGTCTCTAACAATAAGAATTTTATTGCTTAAAGAAAGTTTTACATTCGAGACATAGTCCTTAAGCTTACTAGATCGATACTTGATCCTCTTGCTCTTTCGAGTTGGCATACGTAGAGAAAAGTCTAAGATAAGTTCTGGCTGTAATGTTTTAGTGCGTTATATGTTAACTTCTCAATTTGTAGGAGGAGAAATATCTGGTGTAAATGTATTAATCGAAGAGAAGAAAAAACATTAGAGATTGAATATTCATCAGAAATCAAAGGAAGAGGAGTCATATTAGTTTCTGGTGAGGTATGGTTAGTTTGATTGTAAGGAAAAATGGATTCATGAAACAAAACATCTCTAGATACAAAAATTTGATGTGAATCAAGATCATATAGCTTGAAGGCCTTTTATCTAGCGATACAATCATTAAACAATAATTTGAAGGCTCTAGTGGCAAACTTATCTTTGTGAAGTTGTGTATCTATAGCATAATAAAAACAACCAAATGTCTTAAGATTGTTGTAGTTGGGTGGTCTACTTGCAAAAGATGTTTGTGCTTCCTTTCAATGACACCATTATATTAAGTGGAATATGGAAAAGACTTTTGGTGTATGATACCATTGTTTCGGAAAAGATTCAAGTATTTTGAGTTAATAAACTCACTTCCATCATCACTTTTAATGGTTTTGATAGTAGTTTGGAATTGGTTTTCATCAAGAGAAAGGAAAGTTTCAAGAGTTTTGGTTGTCTGTGTTTTGTGATTAAGTAAAAAAGTTCAGGTTGTCTTACTATAATCATCAACGATAGTAAGAACATATCTTACTCCAGAGATGGATGAAATTCTATACGGTCACCATAAATCTGTGTATAAGGTCAAAAATGTGGTAAGAAATTTCAGGGTTCAGGATAGTTGGGCTTCAGAAGTCGGGCCCAACAGCAGGTTTAGGCAAGTTCAAGAAATTTGGAGAAGAGAGAGCAAGTTATTGCGGTTGATATGCTGTGTGGGAGATATGGAAATGGCCGGGGAAAGGAAAGTGAGAGTGAAGGAAGCATTGTCAGGGTTTAAGAGGCGGAAGTCCTGGTCGATTCAGGTGACAGCCATTCTTCCGACCAGTTAAGCTTGTCAGGTTAAGGTTATTGTTATTGATATTATTGTTGTTGTTATTTTTACTGTTATTCTTATTATTAAATTTTATACGACATTAATTTATTAATTATATATTATAAATAAATATTTAACAAACCCGTAGCAATAAATTTTTCCTGTAATTAATGATAAACTCTATGATAGTATTATGATGATGTTCGTACTAGTTGGCATTGTATCAATTGAAAAATAGTAAAAAAAAGAAAGTTAAATTTAAATATAGGATAAGTTTTTCGGGTTATACTGGTGATTATGATCAATACTAACCAATGTAGAGTTTTATCCGAAATACAAAATATAAGAACCAAAATGTAACTTGAAATAAATTATGAGTTAAATATCAAAAAATCCTAAAAATCTTCCTAGTCTCTCTCTCCGGCTTTCATCTTTGTCTCTCTAGTCTTGAGTCAAGGTCGCCTCTTCTCGTCATCAGCGCTTCTCGTCGCCTCTCTATGCATCCTCTCAAGCTTAATCTACTATGATCTCACCTCCTCTGCTCTACACCCTCCGAAACATAACAATGACCAACATCTAATTTAATTTGTATTTCGAACAACGGCTTAGAACAATCCTTCAATTTGTGGCATATATTAATGGCATCAATCACTGGCAATATTCCTGCCTATTTGTTGTTATGGAATTGGAAATGTTGTAATATTTTTTTCTCTTATTAAATTATATTTTAATTATAACTTTTTATATATTTTGTAATAATGATCAAATACTAATTCAATATTCAAAAACATTAATTTATTATAAATAGTTTATTATTAACTTTAATAATAATAAACAATCACTAAACACTCTATCTATTATGTCAATATATATAATACTTCAAATAATTAAAATATATTAAAAATTATTTTGTGATTTTATAAAATTTAGGAATTATTTTATAATTTTAAAATTTATTCAAAATCGTATCTAGTATTAATCAATATGAATATTGTACCATAATAAAATTCAAATTGGGCATTAAGTTGAATAGAGTATTCATATCAAATACTCTCACCTCTTTACCATGAAGTCAAACAAATCATGTTTTTGTGATATGAAACTCTTCATGTAATGTTTTTGTTTCATGTTTAACTATTATTTGATTGTTTCTTCGTCATCAACTCTATTTGTAAATTGTTTAACGATATTTATTGTTATTTTTATTAGATGTTTTGAATTTTTTGATATAATATTTTTTATTAAAATGATGAAATTATATTATTGTAATATTTTAATACTTTGTATTATTTTTAATGTTACAATTGTATGATGATGATTGTCTTTGTTTATATTAATTATGGTTATTATGTATATGTGAAAAATTTAGAAATTATTTTTATTTCATATAAATTATTATTATTATTTATTATTAAGATTTTTGAAAACATAGTTGATGTAAACAGTAAACTAGTAAAGTATACAGCAGCACAACTATATAATATACTAATAGACTATTTTGCAAATTTTAAAAATTATAGAGACTATTTTATAAATTTAAAAAATTATCCAAAACGGTACCCGGTACTAACCGGTACTGATACAGTTTCGTTCCAGAGCTCAATCCAGTACCGAGCTCGGTACGGTATTCATAACTTTGAATCCTAGAATTAGACCAGCCTCATTTAATCTAAAATAATAAACTTAAAAATCAAAGGGCTTGAATTTTGGAAATCATTTTATGAATTAAGTTTGAATTTTAAAAGTAAGAAAAATATTAAGCTCCAAGTTTGAATTTTATAAAATATTTAAAAAGTTGAGTCTAACCCAATATTCATATATTAATGTGTTATTTAGATCTTCTCAAATTTTGAATTTTAATACTTACGAATGTACTTTAGATCTTATCAAAATTTGAATTTTAATAATTACGAATGTACTTTATTTTTACGAATTATGATTAATATTTTGCATATATTATTATATGATATTATATTTTATTTCAAAATAAATCAATTTTTATTTTATATAATAAAAGGTTGAAAAATATGTGTTTATAGGGTGGACCAAAATTTAAAAAAAAATAATAAATCAAATTTAAATTTAAAAATGATATCCATTTTTGGATCATGTTAAATATTGATATAAATTTTTAAGTTTTTTTATTGAACTTTATTTAAATTCAATTCAACTTAACTCATGTGCATGTCTACTAAAAATGTGCATAAAGATTTGTGTTAGACAAGAAACAAGTTAACAATCAATGAAAGCATAAAACCATATCAAAGCCTATTTCACCATCTCTGCTTCTTATTACTCTCGTTTCTTCTAATTGATTTTCTTGTTCTATTCTAAATCCTTTTTCCTCTAGTCTCCTCCTCTTTCTTCCTCTTCTTAGGTTTTTCCCATGGTCATTTAATCTCCTTGATTTTTCTTGCTCCTAATGTAGTTCATTTCCCTTCTTTCATAATTGATCATTTTGTTCTGACTTTTTTTGCACCTAGTAAAATTATTTTTTTAACTATTTCTGCTATGGCTTCTCCTAGTTTTAGAAGCCTCTCTAAAGATGACCTTAGCATAATCCTTTCCATCTCTTTCACCGCCTTGTTTAACCTATAAATCCTTTACCTGATAGTCATCACTCCTCGCTAAACTTTATATACGAGATCACTCTCATAAGTCTCCAGCTTATATTGGCAAGAAACATTTAGTGTCAACTAGTAGAGGACCCCTTAGGTGAAATTATTCTACATTCCTCTAACTCAATATGAAGAAGGTAATATATTTACTCCATCATTAGAAGTACTCAAGGTAGGAGCATTGAAATAATCCAACTCTTTAATTAGATTTTCTATTAACAAAAGACCAATTTTTCTATTAATGTTCTATAAGAATTTGAAGAATTTGGAGAGAACATAATTGGAGGAAGTTTTGATCAACAAACATGGTCTATTTATATTCAGGTTCAACTTTAAACAAGGGATAAGTAAGGTACTATAGTTGGGCCCTTAATATGGAAAAAGATAAGCATAGAATATGTCACAATCTATATTAATTTTTATAATATTCTATAGGATTATTGGCTAAAAATGAGTTTGAGTTACATGGCCTACTTTATAGGAAAGCCTTTGTGCTTAGATGAAACTACTATAGGAATGAAACACTTAGGATATTCTAAGGTGTATTTGGAGGTGAGGATAGACTAGGAGCTTCCCAATTCAATTCCTATCCTGAAGCTTGAGGAGGATGATAAGATGATGAGGGTCATGTTAATGGTAGGTTAAATATGAACTAACTTTGGCACAATAAAAGAAGTAATAGAAATCAACTGGTAGAATAATTCAAAGAGTAGATTATGAGGAGCTCATAGGAGTTGAAGTTAAGGAGCAAGTGGGAATTGTTGTAATTACTGCTTCTTTAGAGGCTTAACCACTCTCAGTACTTGGAGAAATTATAAGGAGTGGAGATGAAAAAACTGTATCATAACCAGTGCCAAGCACAACACCAAGATTCTTATCAAACAATACAGAACATAACCCTTTAAGGAGAAGAATAGGTAAGGAAACAATCAGAGAGAATTCACATACTAGTTTCACTCAAGAGAAAGAGATGACTCAAGAAATTGCTCAAATGACACGATTCTTATAGGAATCCCCTTATAATAGCACTTTCTTAAATAATTCTATACAAAGTGAGACAAAATTCACTTAAGCCAAAAGAGAGAAGTCAGAAAGAAAAGCAAAAGCAAGGGCCTCGATTAGTAGGCAAAACCCCCTCCAATTTTTATTATCGCATAGAACATAAGAAAGCTAAATTGTCCTAAAAAACAACAAGTGCTTTATGACTTCTTGAGCATTGGGAAACCATTTATAATAAGCCTCTTAGAAACTAAAATGAAATTAAATTCTTATAATAAAAGGCTTTGGTTTTTGAAGAAAGTATAGATCATTATTTTTAAAAATTATCAATCATGCTCAGGCCTAGTTAGAGGCTTGATCAGTTTTGAAATATGCAGCCCAGACCCAAATTCGATTGGGCTTAGGCCATGTCTTTTTTAATTTTATATTATTTTATTAATTTAAAAATTAAATAATTTTTAATAAAAGATTTCATCTAAACTAAAAATAATATGTAGCACAAATATTACTTGTTTTAACTAATCTATAAATAATACAAATATCATCATTGATTATTTTAAATATATTAATAAAATTTTCCTTGTAAAATTTAAATGTATAATAAAAATACATTGTATCAATTAGTAAATATGCTTGTTAAAATAAAAAAGATTGTTTAAAATTTTTATAACATACTTTGTTATCCTAAAACTCATTTTCATAAAAAAAAAAAGTTAATATATGTCGTTATATATATATATATATATAAGTGTTTTGTAACTCATTCATTTTTCTAAAGAAGCCTAATAATATAGGCCTCTAGTATATATAGTCTTGAAAGCTCTAAATTGCTAATTTTTGTCAAATCATCTCAATTTTAATAAAGAATCCATATTCATTTTTTATTAAATTAATTTTGCTAAGTCCAATGTCTTGATTTTGAAAAAAATTAATGAAAATGTATTTGCTTAATTTTTTAAAATTAATTTCTCTTTAAACTATTACCTTTTTTTAATTATTAATCACTATTCGCTTATCTGAGTCTAGCGGTAAAATGGTGCTTGGTTTATTCAAAACATGAAAGAATAATATTAATTCATAAGTTTGGCTACGTGACAACTATCACAACACTATTATCAAAATCATTTTATTTTCAAAACATCACTTATATTGTCTTACTGAAGTGATTCTAAACATCACTTATAACTCTCCATTGAAGGAATATATTTGTTCATCTGAAATAATTAGCATATATGATCATATGAGTTATTCATGGACATTTACATGAATACATATACTTTAAAGAATATTTAACATGTACGCATACTAAATTTAATGAGCATTTACACTTTTCAGAATACAAAAAGGGCATAGAAAGATTATCCTTATAGAGAAAACAGGGAGACTAGATGTATGTTACCTTAGATGTTGTATTTCATAAGAATGTGGCATATTATCCTAATCCATAATCTCCACTTTAAAGGGAGACTAAAAATAAATTGTAGAGTCAAAGCCATTATGCATTAGAAAATAAAACAATTCTTTTTAAAAACCAAACTATAAGAGTTATGCAGTATTGTAAATATGTATTTAAAGTACTTATGTTCCATAAACATACAAGTTTATTATCTAATACTAAGTTAAGCTATAATAAACGGAGATATATAGTTTTCTTTGGAAATCCAACATAAAAATTCTAGTATTAAGGCCATCTCCAACCAAGGCACCAAAACACCAAATTTGGTATTTTGGTGCAAAAAATCCACTCCAACCAAGACACCAAAACACCAAATTTTTTGGTGCAATGAATAGTAACACACC
>JANITX010000210.1:43824886-43843220 GCA_027564395.1 Erythroxylum ulei
ATCGACTTAGCCTCGCCACTGCTACAGTAGTAATCTAGTTATTTTAATTTTGACTAGCGTTACAATATGCGGTCACTATAACTTGATTCAAATTTGTTTGAATTTATTCTTTCTTCATTAGGAAGCTAAAACAAAGATTGAAAAAAATATATGATCCAAATTGAGTACCAAATCCTAAAAGTCATCAAATACAAACAAAATGCTCTCAAGCTCATGTTAAAATAAAGTATAATTAGCACTTATCAAATTTTCCAATTACTTGAAACGTTGTTTTGTTCTCGAAGAAAATCAATTTCATCACTCTTAACTTAAATAGGTGGAAATTCAAGAAATGATATATCAAATTAATTGAATCAATCAAAACTCTCCATCATTCATTCAATTGCAAAGTTCATTAATTTGCTAAGTAGTTAGGCCCTTAAATTAATCCATAAATGAATTCAATTTAACTTCATAATTCGTAATCCTTCAAAGTTTAATTCAATCACAAAATTCAACCTAATGTATAAAGTGAACAAACATGATAAAAATTCTTCAAATTTTAAAAATTTTCATAACCCTTATTGAAAGAATGCAAAACACTAACTTTAAATTAACATAGAAGCAATTAAAGTATGATTCGAAAAATCACCTAACCTTTTGATGTGAGAGCAAACACCTTGCTACGGATACTCTTGGTTACTCAATTAGGTCACTATTTTAAATGATTACTAGCACCATTCTTTAACTTCAACCTTTTTACTTTATACTTACTAATTCCCTTAATTTTTTTTGTGAGATACTAAAAATACTAAAAAATTTCACTTTTAACTCAATTGTATGTCTAAATTATATAAAAAGTATCATATTGCAAATCAAGTTTCCATTTTTAAAATTAATGAAGCAAATTAAAGTTGAATTAATCATCAATGCCTATGGCTATTTTCCTAAACAAATCAAATAACAAAACAACCAAACTTATAATGACTTATTTCAATCAATGTTTTCCATAATTGTTCCCTATTAAGCTAATTATAGAAAAACTGAAAAGAATAACAAACTAGGCATATAAGTAGTCAATTCCCTCTCCCATACTTGATTATACATTTTCCTCAATCTATACAACATACAAGAACAATGAAAAATTAAAAAAAAGGAAAAAAGAAAAATTAGAATAATTGCTACACTCTTATTAATAAAAAAACGCATCTATGTTACTTAGAGGATAAAAAACTTATGCACATGAGTTTAAACATAAGTGTCATACACATTTGAGTGTTTTATAGCATGAGGTAAACATGGATCCATGTTGGAAATATATTGCCTATGTAGCTGCAAAACTCAACCAAATCTCATCTTAAGTATGATAATCCTAATCCAATAATGGAAGAAAATCAAAATACATTTAAATACACACTTTAAAACTGCTTTTAGCTTAATGCATATACAATAAACAATAACATCATGCAAAAAAAAACTAAAATTACTATTAAAAAACTAAAAGCGACCAAATTGAAATGAAATGAAATAAATCATTAGATTGCCTAATAAGAAGCGATTTTTTTTATAATTTTTTAAATTGAACTTCTTACTTTAACACTTCACCCTAGTAGCTCCTCAATTTAAGACTTAATTCTACTATTTTTTGTTTTCATTCTCCTTAAAAGCTTTTGTTCCTAATCATAGGCTCATTAGCTTCTAAATATGACACATGCTTTATTAGAATAGGGTTATCCATTTTATCCTCTTCTCCTTGCATGATATAAGTCTCCAATAGATCACGTGTGATTATTTCTTATACAAAATGCTAAATTATAGTATCAATCGTATAGAAACAAGTATAATCTTTATCAAAGGGAAGTCTTAAGGCTTTTAATATCTTAGAAGTTACTTCCTCATCCCCTGTTAGTTTCTTATTATGAAAATTTATTATAGCTTTAATAGTAGTTAGGAAAGGTCGTCCTAAGATCAAGGGAACCTCTGCATCATCCTTTGTATCCAAAATTACAAAAATTAATAAGAATGATAAATTGTCAAACTTAATAAAAATTCTTCTATAATGCCCGTAGGATATTTAATTAATGTATCCAGAAATTAAATGATCATCCTAGTTTGTTTAGATTCACCTAATCCTAATTTCTTAAATATGTCATATGATATCAAGTTAATATTAACTTTTAAGTTTGACAATGACTTTTTAATTAACATACTAATATTACAAGGAAAAGTAAAGTATAAGGATCTATGATTTTTATGGATAGCTTGTTTTTGGCAGACACTCCTCACATAAACTAAGCATTAAAGATTCTCAGGTTTCTTCTTATTAGAACAGAGATCCTTTAAGAACTTAGCATATTTTGGCATTTGTAAAAGAGTTTGAACAAAATGAATGTCAATATGTAATTGTTTAAAAAAATTTCAAAACTTACCAATTTGGTCTTCCTTTCTTTCTTTCTCAATTATGCTTAGGTATGAAATTATTGGTTTGTATTCTTTGCTAACTTTCTTCTCTGCCTCCTCTTCCTTCTCTTTCTCTTTTTTCTTATGCTTCTTTTCTTGCATAGTGACCTTTTCCTTATTTTCTTTCTCTTTCTCTTCAACTTTCAACTCCTATCCACTTATCAAAGTTATTAACTTCATTTGTTCCCTCAATTTTAGCTCAATGTTGCTAAACAAAATACCTAGCTTCCTTTCAAAAAATAATTATAGCAAGTTGTCCAACTTTATTTTCTAATTTTTAGATGGAGACTTCTTAATTTTGAAAAGAATCTTTAATGCTTTAGAAACAAGCCTCAAATGCATTAATAAATTTTTCATGAGCTTCTTAAGACATGACTTCCTTTGTTGCTACTACTGTGCCGAAATTGAGTGGATAGCCTTGTCTTTTTTGTTCCTTATTATTTTATAAAAAATTTAGGATGATTTCTCCACCTTATTTTACAATTATATAATAAGGATTATTTTAAAGCTCGTTTCCCATTAAATCAACTTGCTCGGTTGGTTGTCCTATATTGTAAGACACCCAACACTCATGATTGGGGTGTCCACCATCACAAATATTACACCTCATCATTTATGTTGGTTGAGCTACCAAACTTAGAGCGTCAATCATTTTGTTCAAAGCTTCCAACTTTTCCTATAAGGTTGTCACCACATCAACATTATAAATACTATATGATTTTAGCTTTCTTCTTGGGTTCCCCTGCTGTAATTATTCATAGCTATATTCTCAATTAGTTATTATAATTATTCAAGAGTTTTAAAGTTGGTAGTCTTAATTGAAGATGCATTAATTAACTTCTTAGATCGATAACGTAGTCCAATATGAAATGTTTGCATTTGTAATCCTAAATCAAGTCCATGGTGTGGTTACTTTCTCAATAATTCCTTTCATATCTCAAAAATATCATACAATGTCTCACTTTTCAATTGTTGAAATGAAAGACGTCATTCTTAAGTTTTACTATTCGTGTTAGAGGAAAATACTTGGCTAAAAACTTCTTATCAAGATCATTCAAAGTTGTAATAGATCCAAGAGGCAAGGATTTAAACCATGGTTTAATGTAAAAGGGAGCAACCTCAACTAAATAATATCCTTTGAATCTCTATTGACGTTGAAAGTATCATAAATTTCCAAAAAAAAATTGGCAATGTATACACTTATATCCTCATCTTGTAGGCCATCAAATTGAATAAGTTATTGAACCAATTGATTTATGTTGAGTTTTATCTCAAAATTTTTGGCCTCAACTCTTAATCTAGTAAAACTAGACTTTGCCTAGTAAGCAATCTAATAGACATAACCTTAGATCTTATAGTTGTTTGCAAATTCTTAGGTTTCTCTCCTTTAAATTTTGAAGAAAAGTTCTTTAGATTTTTAGATTTAGATCAATTAATACTCCAAAACTACTCTTGATCATAAATTAAAGAAGTTGAATAGTGAAATTTGGCAAATAAATATGAGGTTAAGAAAGAGAGTTATAAAATAAGTAAATAAAAAGAAAAAAAAAGAGTAGATTAATAAAAATAAAGTATTCCTAATATGTTAGTCCACAAAAATGGTGTCAAAAACTAAATTATGTGTTCCTGATCATAAGCATTCGAGTCTCTTTCTTATAATATAGTATAATGGATAAAAGTATCATTCCTACAAAGAAAATAAGTATTATTAATAAATTTCTTTGTATTATTTTTTCTAATAAAACAAATGATTAAATAAATTAACATTAATAATCTAAATAACAAAATTAGATAACAAGAATGAAACAATCAATTGATAATTAAGATCTTGATATGGAATCTCCTTAGAACCTTTCCATGCTTAAACTTTTATTGATCCAATTATTAACCCTAGTTTTTTAGACAGGTAGAAATGTAAAAGTTATAACTATATTCTTTCTTAAAAAATATAGCCCCTATCCTTAAGTTGATTAATTGAAATCTCTTTCTAATAAAAAAATCCTAAGAATGTGTTAATTTTTTTTATGAATTTCTTTGTTAGATTTAATTTAAACCAAAAGGATTTATACGATCCTTTCTCTAGGGTTCCAAATAACTCTTATTATTCACACCACAATCTATTCATACATATGATTTTTCAATCCTTATATATGAAATTTGAAATCAAATTAAAATGATATCGAATATCAATTCAAATCAAAGAAATAATCATGAATAATTCACAAGAAAACTTGTGTATCACATCAAATCAGAGAATCAATCCAAATAAATAGTTATAGGGTCCATCCTATGTAAACCTATCTTAATTTAGTTCATAATAAGATAAACAAAATGAACAAAAAGTAAGAAAGAATACAAAATAAAAAGCTCATTCTCATGGATCTAGAAATCTTAAAGTTCATTTAAATATTGCTGAAAATCTCTTCTTTCTCTCTAAAGTTGTTCCCTTCTTATCTTAAGTGCTCCATTTCCGCTCTCCAATTAGTTCTCTTCATAATAAGTGTCCCCCATCTTTATATTATGTAAAAAGCCTAAATTTTTTAACTGAAATGGGTCCCAAACACAGATTTATGTTCTCTAACATGGATCCATATTGCTCAATTTGCCTCGGTTCGTTCCAGCTTGATTCAAATTTCCTCGAATTCATTCACTTTTCGTTTAGAAGTTAAAATAAAATTTAAGAATAAAATATAAGCCATGTTAAATATCGAATCCTATAAAGTCCATTAAAAAATAAAACTCTTTCACAATCATGCTAAAACATAATTGGCTTTGTACTTATGAAAATCCTAACATTTTAGAGTGTAAAACAAATCTCAACATTTTCAAAAACTAGTTGAATCAAATTTCTATCTAACAGAATCCTTAACTTCTCAAATTCAATCAATTAATTGTTGATCTAGTTTTTTAAAAAAAATCTTTGGTAGGTCTTAACAATGTTAGTGTGGAGAATAAGTGACACCGGTAGAATCCACTGATAAATTATGGTTAGGAAATTAGTTATGCATTATAAAGAAAAATAAATTGAAAAAGATAAAAGGAAAGAAGTTAGAGAGGATGGTATTCTACCCATCAATTTTCCATCTTTGAGTATTTATCTACGATATTTACTACCATAGTTTCTAGGTAATGTACAAGTTAATCTAATAGAGAAATGAAGTCTTTTATCTATATCCTTCTTTTTATTTCTTCTCGTGAAATTCCTAGGAATGTCTTAAAAACCTCAACAAAAAGCTCATCAAAAGTTTTCGGTAATAGTGCCCATTCACCTTCGTTCATATCTCCAAAAGAAACACCTCTGATTTCGTAAGTGCTTATTTTCTTCATTGAACTCCCTCAGTTTCATAATTATAGTGCTTTGATGTAAATTTTTGTTTTTCGATATATATCACGTTTAGTTTAGCTTCACTTGATTCAAGGTGTCTGATTCTTGTTTAGGATCGATCGTGTAATAGCTTTTGCTATAATTAAATGCAGTCTTTATTTTTCCAAAATAAAAGATAGTCTATACCTATTTTTGTTTTATCATTATGATATTCATGTTTGTCTTTTCATGCAATCGAATCAATGATGAGAAATTTTATGGCTTGGTTGTTACAAAAGAAAAGTTTAGTTCCTGAGAGAGATCAGCAACTTCAGTAAAATCGACTTCAATAATTGAATTAAATTAAAACATTTTGAAATTTTATTTTCAACCTCAACCTTTTTCTTGTAGTGTTTTCATTCTTTACTACATTCTTATCCAAAGTAATATTTTGCACAAAGTTTCTCAAGAGAACTGACTTTCCATTCCATCCAATAAATCCCTAATAGTTAGTTCCCCTATCTTAATAAGGTAAAGACATGCTATAGTAGCTTGCTACAGGAAAATGGTGCAAATCAGAAGAACTTTGATAGACGATTCATTCAAAGAAGGAAGCCTACCTTTCAAGAAGTCTGTGTCATTTAATTAAAGGGTCAAGATTTAAAATGTACTTCAGTTCACCTTCTAAGACGGGAATCGAAACTTGAGGCCAATGCAGTTATTTGGACAAATAATGATGAGTAAGAAGGAAGTAAAACGCTTTTCGATAATGAGGTGAAGGACGAACTTAATGCAAGTGAAGAAGCTGCTGGTACATGTCGACGGTGATGAAGATGGTCAGTAAATAATATGGGTAATAGATTACGTTTTGACAGTGGGATTGAGAATTAGGGTTCAATCTCGCAATATACAAGTATCATCATATCATTTCATGTTTGCTTTTCTTTTTTTCCTTGTAACAATCACAAAGTGAGTGAACTTGTGTGATTAAAAATTATATAATTATTTAGAACAAAATTTTAAGACTCCCAAAATTAGTTGCAATTTAATGCATGACATTGTTATTTTAATCAATAGAGATACTCTTTATCTTTATAAATGTTTTGTTAATTATATTTAATGTTTTAACACTATAAATAAAATATATGGAATAATTATTGTACAATTAAGATTAAGATATGATCGTAATTATAAGATTTGACTTGCATTTATATATTATTTAAAAAATTATCCTAGTTGTAGTTTTATCAAAATGAGATATCGTTGAAACAATAAAACTAGTACTTATTATGTTTCTTTCTTATGAAGATATTAACTGATATCATAAATTAAAATGTGGAGATACTTAAACAATTATGTCCGTACTTAATAAGAATAATTGTGGGTGCTCAACCAAGATGATTGGCTTGAGATTCTTTAAATACAAAAATGTGTTGCAAGGATTACATCAGGTTGTTAGGTTTACCTACCTGACCGTATCTTCTACAGCAAGATACAACAAGATAAGTTAGAGTATTTACGAAGTGGTTTTAGCTACCTAACCTTATCTTCTGCAGCAAGATATGACAAGATAAGTTAAACCATTTGAAAATAGCTAGGGCAGTTTGGCCATTGGGATTAATATCGCTAGGTACATCCTTGTCACTCCCCCTTAGGTTGACAGTGGAAGAACTATCAACTTGGACCAAAAGAAAAGTAGCTTGCCCTTAGGTAGTGGTTTGGTGAGAACATCGGCGACTTGGTCCTCAGTTGAAATATATTAAACATGCAACCTTCCTTGTGCCACTAGGTCCTGGACAAAACGGAACTCGATTTCCAAATGCTTTGAGTGGGAATGAAAAATGGGATTGGCAGTCAAATACATAGCGCCAAGGTTGTCATAAGAAAGTGTGGGATGACAAGAAGGAGGAAAGCCAATTTCACCAAGAAGGGATTGTAACCATTGGAGCTCACTGGTGGCGGTTGCCAAAGCATGATACTCAACTTCTGTAGAAGATCGAGAAACTGCACGTTGCCTGCGAGAAGCCCACAAAATCAGGTAGGAGCCAACAAAGATGGCATAGCTGGTGGTGGACTTAAGATCCTCTAGTGATCCTTCCCAGTCAGCATTGGAGTACGTATGGAGATCAAAAGAGGAAGATCAAAAAAGAAGCAAACCATATGTCATCCTATCACATAGATAATGTAGAATATGTTTAACATGCTTCCAATGATCTACTGTAGGCTGATGATGTTGGAAATTTAAAGAAAAAAATATGAATGAGATGGGATAAAATAAAGTTTAAACAATACGTAACACTCTCATACTTATATTATTAAATTTGGTTGCCTTATATAGACAAAATACAAACAACTAAAATATATTTTCAGCCACCAAATCTTGCTTATAAAATAAGATTAAAGATAATCTAAGACTTATTCTAAGATAATCTAAGACCTATTGTAAAAGAATTTAAACAACTCTAAAATTTAAATTAATTCCCAACATTTCCTTTTAATTCAAATTTTCTGGATGGAGCACATCTCTCCTAATCTTCAGAATATAATGTGAAGCACTTCTCTTCACCAAATTCCTGTTAATGCCCTTCTCATCAACCTACAATTATTGAAGCACGTCTTTCCAAACACATCTTAGTGCACTTCTCACCATCGTCATCAAATTTATATGATGCACTTTCTCATCATCGTCTTCAAATTTGTATGCTGCACTTTCTCATTATCTTTAAATTTGTATGATGCACTTTCTCATCATCTTACCATTGTTGAGCACTTTCTCTCAACTAATTCAAAAAAGATTCTTCTTCAGCCATTTCAACCTTCGCTAGATAGGCTCCTTCTACCATCTTTTCATTTTCTTGATTTCTCATTGCCCTTCTTTTCTCTTGAACTTACAAAACATTAATCACTCATAGATCCCTCAAGGATCTAAAGCTCTGATACCATGATGTAATTTTAGAATGAAAAACTAACTAAAATAAAGTAGAATAAAGAAGAGATAATGCAAAAGACACTTTATTGATTAGTTCTACTTTACATTGACATGAAGACTTAAATATATAAATAATGAAATAACAAAATATCTAGATAAAACAATTCAAATTCAAAATTTTAAATCCTAACTAGATAACAACTTTATCTTAAAAGATAAAATTTTATCTTTTAACAAATATCTTATTTTTAAACAAAATCTTCAATTTTAACTTTGAATCAATATTTCCAACAATTATCTCTTTGGATCTTTGATTTACATTCAAATTTTCATCTTTTTTTCCTTGTGTTGTGTTTGTTTGTTAAACCATTTTCGTTTGGTGTTAGTTTTGTTTCTGGTTATCTGGTTACATATTATTAGCAAAAAACCAAAGAAGAACTATTCTATTTTGGCTATATTGTCTTCACCTCTATTGACTCATAATCTTCATGTTTGTTGTCTTTACTAGGTTGTTTAGCGTTTTTAGGAATTATTCTCTCAAGCAAAGTATAAAAAAGCAACAGAACTTGCTGTAGAATCTCCACAAGGACTTTTCCAAACTCCTGACACAGTTGCTAAGTTTCAGGTTAGTGATGAACAATGCGTTCTCTATATCTTGAATTGTTGGACTCGAATACAAAGTGGAGGTGAGCTAGTTCATGGCTTTTTGATTCGTGAAACTTGATTCAGGCTCAATCATATCCTTTTCTAATAGAAGAGGCTCTCTTACAAGCTAATAGATTTAACCATAAATTTTGGATGTGTATATATATGCCTAAAACATAATGTAAGAAACCTGATACATCTACTTTCTCCAACATTTTCTGCCCTAAAACTGGGACAACGTTTAAATTGAATAATGTGACTTTAGCTTGTTGTTTTTCTTGAAATCAATGAACTGTAGCATCTATTTATCCTTGACATAGTACATTTGTTTATCCTTGACATAGTACATA
Source organism: Erythroxylum ulei (assembly GCA_027564395.1). Taxonomy (NCBI): domain Eukaryota; kingdom Viridiplantae; phylum Streptophyta; class Magnoliopsida; order Malpighiales; family Erythroxylaceae; genus Erythroxylum; species Erythroxylum ulei. Next base: position 43,834,554 of record JANITX010000210.1, read on the forward strand.
CATTTCTTACATCGTACATTGTTTGAACAAATTCATGTAAATACATTAGATTTTTTTTTCTTACAGTGATGGCTCGTTTGAGTTTGAGTTTATGTAGAAATGCCGAAAGAACAAAAAGAATTATGGTTGTCTTGACTATATGGTTGCAATTGTGTAGTGTTGTTAGTTTGCTATTGAATTTTTTGGCATTAGAGGCTTCTTTATATAGTTATAGGCCAAAGGTTAGAAGCTATTTTCTAAATTTTTATGCAAATTGAGATTATGTGAGGCGAATTGTGCATGACAATGATGAGTCATGTATTTCAATAGTTAGGATGAATAGGCAAGCATTTTTAAACTATGTGAAATACTAGAAAGTATAAGAGGATTAAAGTCAACAAAAAAAAACATGCTTATTGATAAACAAGTAGCAATTTTCTTACATATTATTGCTCAATATGTTAAAAATTGAGTTATTAGAATAAAAATTTAAAAGGTCAGGTGAGACAACTAGTCGGTATTTTTATAATGTTTTAAATGCAGTGATGCATTTGCAATATCTTTTATTTAGAAAACCTGAGCCCATACCAACAAACTCTTCAAACCATCGGTGGATGTGGTTTAAGGTAGATAATCACCTTATTACTTTTATAAGAAAATATAATGCATTTGATTAAGGTACCTCATTATTGTTTATTTCATTTAAATTGTAGAATTGCTTAGGTGCTCTAGATGGGACATATATTAGAGTTAATATGTTAATTAAAGATAAGCCTAGATTTCAAACTTGTAATGGCGACATTGCAACAAATATGTTAGGTATGCGCATACCTGACATACAATTTGTTTATGTTCTTCCTAGTTAGGAAGGGTCAGTAGCTGATGGTTGAGTTCTTCGTGATGCAGTTACTAGGAGACATGGACTAAAAGTGCCTCATGTTAAGCTTTCCTATATGATATATGAAGGTTGTTTGAAATTTTGTATATGAGATAATAACTTTTGTAGTGTTGTTTTATATAGGTTGTTATTATCTAGTCGACGCAGGTTATACAAATTGTGAGGGCTTCCTTGCACCTTTTAGGGGTCAAAGGTACCATTTGAATGAATGACATCAAGGTTACCAGCCAAGAACTCCATAGGAATTTTTTAATATGAAACATGTGGCTGCACGCAATGAAATTGAGAGTTGTTTTGGGTTATTAAAAATTAGGTGGCCTATTCTTAGGCGCCCATCATTTTATCCAATAAAAACACACAATCGAATTATTATAGCTTGTTGTTTGCTTCACAATTTTATTAGGAAGGAGATGAGTTTTGATCCCATAGAGAGTGATTTAAAGATTATTTTCACACAAATATAGTTGTTGAAGAGGAGTGTATAACTGCTATTGACCCAACTAATGTTTGGACAAATTGGAGAATTGAATTGGCACGGAAAATGTTCAATGAATGGCGAACATCTAGGCAAAATGAAAATTGACATTTTTTAGTTGTTCTATTATGTTTGAGTGTTAGGAAGTTTTATATTATTGTTTATGTAAGTTGTTGTAGTCTTTGTTGTTTATGTTGTAAGCTGTTATTGTAGACTATATTATTCTCATAAGCTGTTGATACTTAATGTTAATAAAATAAAGAAATTTATGAATTTTTTTCCTTTATTATGATGATTGTTTTTTATTTATCAATACTGCTTTAATTTGGTAGATAAGTATGTTGAGGATTTCTCCGTCAACTATTGATTCTCAAAGTTCTAAAGGAGCAAAAAGAAAGTGGAACTATGATGAGGATGTTATGCTAGTTTCCTGCATGGTTGATTTGCATAATATAGGAACGTACAATACTAATACTAGATTTAAAGCTAGCTATCTCAATAAATTAAAAAGAATGGTAGCAACAAAGCTCCCTAATTCAAACTTAAAAGTCAGACCTCACATAGAGTCTAGGATTAAGACTTTAAAAAAAGAGTGGAGCATTGTATATGATAGCGTAAGGAAAGAAACTAGTGGATTTGGATGGGATACCGAAAAGAATATTGTCACTGCTGAAGACATGTATGAGATTCTTACTTAAATGTAAGTACTGAACTTTTAACTTGTTTTAAGTATTTTCTTTAACAACTTTCTTGTCATTTATATAAATTATTGATGTTGGTTTTTTTCATCTTGTTAGATTCATAAAGATGCTGCTTAATTTCGAAGGAAGAACTTTCCTTTCTATAATGAATTGACTAGGATCTATGGAGAAGATTGTGCAAATGGAAATGACACATAAACTATTACGAATATTCTTGAAGAAATGGAAAGGCAAGAAGGTGTAGGTGGGATAAATGAAGGTGGTGAAGATCAATATAAAGTTGAGCATGGTTTGCATGACATATATGAGTCATTTACCTAACCTCAAAGATCAAATCTTGAAAGACAAGCTGAAAATATTTCAGCAAGGAGCAGAAAAAAGAATAATGACACGGGAGAATCAAGTCGTGCAGATTTAATTATTGTTGCTGTCAGGATATTGAGTGATACTATGAATGAGATTATTGAAGAAAAATTGTGTAAGAGTATTGGGATTGAAACGTATATTCAACAAAGAGTTGAACAGTTAGATGGTGCATTGGGTGAGATAAAGGGACTCACAGATGATGAAAGGGACTGCTTTAGGCAAAATTCCTGATCATCCTGCACAAATGCTTGTGCTTTTCAGTCTTGTGGCTTCTCGAAGGCTTGTGTGGGTGAGAAGGTTTCTTGCGACACAGGAAAGATTATGTTGAAGTGTAAATATTTTGTCTATTTATTTAAAATAGAGTTGAAACTTATTTTTGTTCAACTAAATAACTTTTATTAATAATTTAAAGCCCTATGTTAAGTTTATTCTCAATATCGTTCTAATATTATTTCATATTGTAATTACGACTATATAATCAATGTTGATATGAGTCGAACCAAATTCATGAAATATATGAAGGAAAAATTAACTATTGCAAAATGTTAATTTTGTCATATGAAAAAAAGGAATTTAATAATAATAAGAAGAAGAAGAAGAAAAACTAATAATAATTAATAAGAACAAGAATAATGAAATTAATAATAAATAATAAGAAGAAGAAAAATAATAATAATAATTAATAAGAAGAAGAAGAAGAAGAAAATTAATAATAATAAGAAATTTATTAATAATAATAATAATATAATAATATAATATTATTATTATTATGATGATGATGATGATGATGTAGTAGTAGTTAAAGATGATTATAATGGAAATTTTAGTCTTTTTGTTAGTTATTCCTTTGTTATTCCAAGTTTACGTTATCAAATCAAACATTGTCATAGAAATTCTGTAGCAATAAACTAAACAAAGTAGTACTCATCTTATTTTATTCTTAAAAATAATCGTTTCATTTCTTATCTATTCCAATTAGTGAACCAAACAGGCTGTTAGGGACCGAGGGACTCCTATTTTTGGTAGCCTACAGTAGGTTGTAATTGGTAGAAATATGTGGACTAATATAATCGCAACATTAATTTCATATATTTGCATCTATTCGCTTTGGCGAGAACGTAATTTATGACGGTTCCAGAACAAAGCTTCTCCAAAAGAGAGACTAATCTCCTTGATATTGTCTGAAATCTGTGAGGTGGTGTTGGCAAAACAAATCCATTTGACGTGTAGCCCGCTAATCTGCTCTGCTTTACGTCTTTAACTCGATGCTTGACTTGATTTGCTAGCATGTGATCTTTAGGTTGGCTTCTCAGCATTTTTGGACAAGGGTTCTGATTCTGGCTTTGGGATGATATGCATTGTATTGTCTGTAAACTACATCCCTCGATTACTTATTCTCCTTTTTCTTTTACATTCCACCAATCCTTTTGTTATAGTTGTGTCCTTTGCTAGGGTTCATCCCTTGTTCCCAACTGTTACTTTTATTTTTTTTTCATTTATTAATTCCATTTCTATTTAAAAAAACAATAGAGACAATCAAGAAATTTAAAATTTTATTTATTATAATTTTCTAATAATAACTTTATGGTTGAAGCCACCAAATTCTACTCTAATTTAATTTAAATTTATTTTAAAAAAAGTTTCGTAAATTTTAAAAATTTTATTCTTTTTTATTTTTATAAAAACGATTCATATAAATAGTATAATAAATTAATTAAAATATTATTAATATAACATTTAAATTGAACTCACAACAAATATTATCGGCCTTGTTGTCGGATTGGATTTTGGTATGGTATTGTACCGGTATCAATTAATATCAGGTATCATTTCGGACAATTTTAAAATTTATAAAATAGTCTCTAATTTTAAAAAGATTACAAAATAGTTCCTAAAATTTTTAAAAATTTCTTCAATATATTAGAGAAAAGAATTTTTTATTTTATAATTTATTCCAAATTTTTTTTGATTTATATGATAAAGCTTATATATGTTTATTTTTATTTTTGATTTTTATAAATAAATTAAGTGAATTTATATATGTACAAAAAATTTTGAGATTTTTTTTTAATTTAGATGTAAATTATAAAAATTATATCATTTGTATAATAATATACAAAATAATATTTGATAATTGAATTATTTAATAAATTACTATTTAAGCAATGAGTTTTCAATATACTTATAATATTTTTACCCTTAAAGAAACTATATTTTTGTTGTCAATAGAATTTCATTTATAACATTATTACTTACTAAAAATTGATTTGTTTTCTTTTTTGTTCATTTAAAATTTAAAAATGCAAAAGGCTTTATTAACCTTATTATATAAAAGGATAATTTTAGGATAAATTAGATTTTAAATTCAAAATTTTGTCTAATTTTATAATATTAATTAGAATTATCAAAAATATTCATAACCTTATTGACATGAATTACTATATAAATATAAATGGGCTCGTTTACAATTTTATACTACATTTACATAATTAAAATAATTATATAAATAAGTAAACGAAAGATTTTAGAACGAGAGGACATTGCTTTAGCTTTTATTCTCTCTCCTCCCCTCCACCGACTTTCTTCTATTCACCTTCTTCTCTGGCCGTTTTTCTTTCTTTGTTGTGCTTTTGTGTCTTAGCTTTCATTCTTTTGGGTTAAGGTCAGTTTCAAAAAAAAAGTTTGATTCTGGTATGAAGTTCAGACTTATGGCGACAAGAACTAGTGGTGGTTGTGGAGGCGTTGGTCACATGAGGAAGAGATGATCGCGGAGTAGGGGCCGGCGACAGCAACATATGAGGTAGTGAGGGAGAGACGGTGGTGGCTGGAAGATAAAGAGGAGAGAGAGAGAAAAAATGTGAGAGTAGGAGAGAGGGGTTACAGACACTAGAGGGGGAGATTGGTAAATTTCTTTTGTAAAAAATTCCTTTTATTTTTTTAATTTTTGATACCAATCGGTATTTAACTAATATTTTAAATACCGGCTATTATCAGTTAGCATCATCGAAAATTACTGGTACTGATCACCGGTATTAAAAAGCTTGGTTTTGTACTATAAATCTCAACACTACTGAAATCAATAATTTAATATAACTATAATAAATTACTAATTTGTATTGAGTTTAATTAATTCAGAACTAATTTAAGAGTTATATCAAAAATAAAAATAAAAATAAATTAAATCAACAACCTGTGTCTTTTATGATATTTGTTGGCTCGCCTGCACTCATTAAATGTTGATCACTAGTTACGAAACAACTAACCAAAATACGTAACAGACACGAGAAAGAAGTAGAGAATGACTTCGAAAACTCCATAGTTGTAAATAACGAATATACGCATCGTATCAGTAACGGGTATAACAATCAAACGATAGGAGAGACATGTGTCACTATCTGGAATCATCTTGTATTGTTTATTAGTCGTTGTAACGAACTTATTATGCAATGAAAAATACAGAAGTTTGTTGTCCTTCTGTGTCTTTATCGTCTTCTCTCTTTAAAAGTGTTATTATTCAGGAAATTTCAAGCTTATTTCATAGCGAGTGTACGAGTGAGCTAAAATTTTCATCACAGTTGGTATCAGAGTGGACAACCCTCGACAAGGTTTACTAGCAGAAAACATGAGAGGAGCAGAGGTACGTCGCCTGGAAGAAGGAATGAAGAATCTACTGGAAGACCAAATGAGAAATGAAAAAGAGAACAATGACATCAAGTTAATGTTCCAACAACTCATGCAAAAGATGGGAAGAGAAGATACTAAACTCAGCACAAGAAATCTGGGAGATGGCGGAAACTACACAGTGCTGACTAGATTTAGCAAAATCGACTTTCTGATGATTGATGGAACAAGGGTAAGGAATTTGATCTATCAATTAATGCGAACAATTCTTCATGATTGACCACACAACAAAAAAACTGAAGACGACGGTAGCTTCCTTATACGCAGAAGGTGTAGCCTAAGACTGGTACCAGTTAATGATAAGAAACTGAAAGGAAGGAGAAACGATGAATTGGGAAGAATTTTTAACCATGTTGAGATAGAGTTTTACCGAGGATATATTCGAGGACCTAATCGATGATCAGAAGGAACTAAAAGAAGAGGGGTTTGTATTAGAATATTGCGCTTAGTTTGATAGATACTAGAACGAGCTATCACTATTAAAAGCCTACCTAGTAAGGTTCTTCATGAAAGGTCTTAAATCCAAACTAGAACTTATTGTCAAGTTGATGGCACCCTAAACGCTACAACAAGCTTACACCCTTGCCTATAAACAAGAAGTGATAGTAGCTTCTAGCATCTCCATATACTTTAGAAGAGGAGTTAAACTTATGGCACAAATTGGAGGAGGGGCGTAGCCACATACTAAAGTATGAATCACACAGCAACCCCATTCAAACACCCTTCAGAGGTGGAGCTACTTCCTACACTTGGAAACCAAGGAGGCACTAGTAGGCCTAGCCACAAAAAAATCTCACGGGGAACAAAAGCAACAACCAGCAAGCAATTTAATGAGAAGATGGTCAAGGGATTATGCTTCTAGTGTGATGAGAAGTACTCTCTGGACAGGTGTAAGAAAATGCAATTCTAGTTGTATATAGTGGTAGATGAGGAAGTGACTGAAGGAGAACCGGCTAGTGAGGAGTAATAGGAAGGAGCACCCTTCAATCCCAATGTATCCTTCAAAGCAATGTGGGGTTTAAAACACTAAGAGGAGTATACACAATTAAGAATCAAGGGAAGTCACTGAATGAAGCCTTTGCACATCCTCATCGACAACAAAAGTACTCACAACTTCTTAAATGAAGAAGTGGTCAGAAAGGAAAACATGGAAGTACTTACGTAACGTTTAGTTGCTGTCCCTGTCACCGGGAACAGAGCACAGAATAAAAAAATTCTGTCACCTGTATCTGTTTGGTTACTGTCCCCCACTTTTTGTCATCTGTCCCTGGATGATAGAGACAACATTTTTTGTCTCTCTCAAAACTGGAGGACAAGGGACATTATGTCTCTGTCTCCGAAACAAAACATCAGGCGTTGTCCAAATTAGCCCCATCCTCTCTCTCGATTGTCGACTGTCCTCTGGCTGACCTCCGTTTCCCTCAACCGTCGAATCAGTCCTTGTCCGTTCTCGACCCACAATCGAATCAGTCCTCTTTCTGTCGACCCACAACCGGCGCACGTTCTCTCTCGCACACAGCCCTTCTTCCCCAACACCTTCGTGTCGAGGTTTGTCTGCTTGCATTATGGATGTCAATAGTGTTCTTCTTCTCTGTTTCTTGGCTTGGGTCGGAAATAGATTATGTTTGTGAGAACCGTGGGTCTGCTGGGTCTTCCAAAACCCGTCTCTCCCTGTTTGTGTCAGAGTGTCCGTCTTTGTTGAAACATCAAATGGGATTCTTTCTGGGGTTGTTTTATTGTATCGTGGAATAGTTTCCGATGCTTGCAGATCAATGGGAGTCGACAATATTTACAGTTTGTTATGGTTTATTTGAACAGATCGACAAAATTTTTTTTGTTTTGATTCATCCGGTGGTTTCAATTTAAAGCTTTTAACAAAAAGTGTGCTATTTGTAAGCATATAGTCACTGACAATTTGTTGTTTTGTTGAGCTATTTAACCCCCAAGCAATAATTAACGTGAATGAGAGGCTGATAGGATATCCATTACCTTCTTTTTGAGTTTTCTACTTGTTCTTTTCGTCATGTTAATCACAAAGCTGCCTGCTATATGGTTTTTCACATTTATAAGAGAGGGTTCAACTTCTAGAATGTTTATCTCCTCTTCCTATCTTCTTTTGACAGAGGCCTCTAAATTTTATCAATATGTTATATTAGAGTTTTGCCTTTATAAGTCATTGATTTCTGTTTTTACACAATCTCAGGATTGATATCAATTGAATTTGAGCTTGTTTAGATGTTGTCTATTAAGTCATTAGTTTGTTTTGCATCACTTCCTATTAATTCTTAGTAGTTCGTAGACTTGAAAACTTTTCCTATAGTTTCTATTTCATTTTGTTGCTTAAAGAATTTGGTTTGCATCAGTAGGTCAGAAGTATGTCAGCTTTGGTAAGCTTTCCCATTTTGTAGCATCAAACATGTCTTTTTTGGTGTTTAAGGTTAGCTGGGTTGTTGTGATCGGTGAGAGGTTGCTCAAGCTCCAAAAACTTTCTTGTGTTTCTTTTGACAGGTAATTCAATTTTTCTGAGATTACTCTGCATTATGCTATGATGTATGTGAGAGTGTTTG
>JANITX010000210.1:43915067-43928878 GCA_027564395.1 Erythroxylum ulei
GGTGAGTTCGGATCTTCGTGTTCTTCAAAAGTCTCCTTCTTTCATGAGTAGGTGAAGAATCTAATTGAATCTAGATAAAAACTATGCCCGAGAACTTTCTTCTTTTCAGTAACTCAACTTGCATGAACACTTTATAGAGTATCATGATTTAAGAATAGACTTCAAGGACTATAGTCTCCATGATAGAGACATTCCTCTGCTATAATACTGGTCCAGCTGATTTGTAATCAGTTGTTCCCTAATGTTAGCGATAGAGAGATCTATAAGAGAGAGTAGAGAGTTAGATCTCTCTTTAAACCTCCTATTATTACTCTCATTCCAAACTGCTTGAATACATTTAGCTACACCATGAAAATATCCCTATCAAATTTAGAGATATGCAGATGAGGTATCTCCAGTAATATATTCATGAGTCTGCAATAATTAAAACCAGGACCACATAGACTAGAGATTTTAGCCCAAACCTCCTTAGAGAAAACATACTCGAAGAAGAGATGATCCCTAGTTTTATCCTCTAGGTTGCAAAGATACAAATCTTAGAAGAGGATAGGAATTTCAGCCTATCCAAAGTGTTGAGTCCGTTCAACACAACTAGCCAAAAGAGAAAACTAACATTTGGTCTAAGAACCTTGCTCCAAATCAGGAAATATCATCCTACTCTTGTAACTGCCTCATCCCTCAGCTTTTTAGCTTCCCTTATAGTAATTTCTGAAATAGGAATCCCATCGCATAAGTATATATCCTTCTCCCCGAGGCTTCTATATTGTGGAATAGGCAAAAGTCTAATTTCCTCTGAGGATAGCATCCAATTGTCATTTCTAATTATTTCATAGGTGCTTAGCTCTTTTAGGGAACCTTGATAGGACTCTAGACTTATAATACTGGAGTTCCTCTATATTATTACTATATATCCGTGAAATACTTATCACTACCGAATGGTAGTGCCTAACCAGAGCAGATGCTCCTCACTAACCAGAGCTGAATAAGCTCCTCAGAAGGTGATGAACCTTCTGTCACTATTTTCTCACAAATATTCTCCTCCCCTTTCCTGCTTCTATTCCCCCCTTTTATAACCTCCCTAGTACATACGGTTATAACTAATTCCTTCTAGAATAATCTTCTCTCTCTCTCCTGAAGATCCTAACATGACCAAAATTTCCTTGTCATCAAACAAAAAACGTCAAAGAAAAACCCTACCAAATAAATAAGAAAAGTCATCCACATTTAGTGTGAAAGTAGAACCACTCATTGCTTCTATTACGCAGTTGAAAGTGCCTTTTCATTGAGGGTACAAGCATATTTCTATTGGCGTTTAATTATTCAATGGACAAAATGATGTTAAACATAAATCTCTCAGGCCAATATGCCATTAGTAGCAACTGTCCAACGCTTCAGCACTAGCTGAAGTTGAAAGATAAGGAAAGGCTGAGTAAAAATGAGTACAAATTACAAAAGCCAACAAAAGCAAAAAGATCATCATCACATATGTCTGACAACCATGGACTGAATCTGATGCCACCATCCCAAAAGCAACAAAGCAAGATGACACCTCACATTTGCAATCTCTTGTGTTGTGTGACATAGAGCAACGGCTAAAAAGCATAACCAAAGGCAAAGAACCAACCTTGTATGGATCCAAGGTTTGATCAGGATCATCCAAAACTAGATTGTTGGGTTAACTTGATCCATGTTTGATCGTGCTGTCATAGCATAATACTTATGTTCTAACAATAACATGCTCTAATCTCGCACTCTCACACACATATATATATTTAGTCATAGAATAACCCTCTCGTTGTCCACCGATCACTCATAGTATCGTCTAGATATCTCCATATATCCTCTCAAGCTTCACTTTTCGTCTGTTGCCTCTTCTCTCTCTCTAGTTCTTGGCTTTAGACTTCAGGAATTGAAAATTGCTCTTGATTTCTCTCTAAATCCCTAGCACAGTGAGGCCTTACAAATCGGATACACGCTACTTCATTATACGTATGTGGTTATTAACCACAAAAAAAAACTTCAGACAAGAGCTCATCATTCTCATATAATCGATGAAGCCTTATGCGATTGTAGTGTGCGGGGCGTCTTCAACATATGTAATCCAGACATCAATTCATAGGATTTAAATACGCAATTTTTTTCATGTGGGTAGGAGAGCAAGCAAATGATAGGATGTGTTTGTTTGCTACTCACAATCAAAGAAGTAACCAACGTGTTTAAGGAAGAGTTGAGAGAGGTTTAAGTGAAGAGAGAATTCTTCACTTCACAAACTTAGAAAAGTTCATGACTTGTATGTGCAAAAGGGAAAAGCATCACAGGAAAGATATAAATTGCAAAGCACAAGCTAGTACAGGTGATTTACCTTAAACAAGAATTTTTTCCAACAAGAACAGCAACTAAAACCTGCGATAAAGAAAACGCCCAATAGGAATCCGCATCAGAAAACAGCTAAATGCATAATAACCTCAACCCATGATCAAAATCCGAATAAAAACCAAAGATTAGGGAAAAGAAAGGCACATCAAGAATGTGTAACATTACAAGATCGAGGGACTAACCCACGACACTGGAGAAGAAGCTTCAAGAGGGAGGCTCGAAGAAGTGGAAGACGTCGAAGAAGGAAAGAGTTTCGAGAGGGTTAAAATTGAGAAGATAAAAGTTGTCCTCAAATTTCTATTCAAAAAATAGATAAAGATAGCTACGTACGGATTTTACTTATTCTGCAAATTTTATTAATAGTAATTCTGGGCGATTCCCTATTTTGTGTTTGGTTTCTAACCAAACACAATTTTAATTTTATTAATACGTTAGGAATAAGGTGGTAATACAGTACCTATTCCCTTATACTAAACATGTGTCTTGGCTTATTACAATAGTGGCATTTTTCACTTTATTGTCACCTCTAAACTTTAAATAGTTCTTAGACTTACCACAAGCTTTGGAACCTTTATTCTTGTTTCTCCCTTTGCTTTTTGTCATGAAAGTCTGTACTTTGTCAACTTCAATGTCCCTCCTTCTGATTTCTTCATTAAACATGCTCTCTTTGATTACATTCAAAGAAAGTACACCTTTAAAAGTTGAGTTGCTGTATAAGTACATTTAGAAAACAAGCAGCGAGCTTCTAGTAGTAACTTTAATTGCTTCATCCAAACGAAAAGAAAAGAAAAGAAAGAAGAGGGAAAAAGCTTAGTGTGATACACGGAAATATATTTTACATGGAAGGCTGTCATTTTCATCACTAGAAAAGAATGGACAAGAAAGTTTGTGTAATTACGCTCGTATACTCGCGATAAACCCAGATTTGTCCTTTAAGGAGGCTTGTGGGGTTTCAGTTTTATCAAAGACTTTCCCCAAGGGGTTTGGAGGAGCGTAAGATTCTGTTTTTTGGACCACAAACATGGATGTTATAGTCGAGACACCAGCCAAAATAATCGAATTATTTCATGGACCCCTTTTGTACTGTCTTATTGCCTGCGAAGAAGCTGATCAGGAGCTCAGTAGATCTTTTGTTTTTAGAAATGCGTGGCACTCGAAAAAAGAAGGCTGCGACATTATCTGGGGAGACTTCTGTCCTGTGCATTATGGAATCTGGACAGGTAATCGGTGAAAAGAAATGAACATTAGGAAATAAAGCAGCTGTGGGGAAATCCAAACCGAATTGCTGTCGATAACCCTATACAGGTTGGATCATTAAAACTTGACAAATCATGACTATGAGAACAAGTCAAATTCATTAGCTGTGAGTTGTTGGATCTGGTTCAATTGATCAAAAAATATATGCAGGCACATACACCTTTCGGATGTTGATATGACAGGCAGCCTGGCAGGAACAACGGGGAACTATCAAAACAACCAGTCAAGCCACTGCCGTTGCCGGTAGTAAATGTGCTCAAGGACTACCAATACAAAGTGCAATTTACAAGCACGTATCATCCAAGCATACTGTGCAACTTCCATGATATAACAAAGAACCATCCTCATTTCTGCCGAGCTTTTGAAGAAGCCCACTTGAAGTAACCACAATTTGCCTCACGGTTAGACGCAGGTCCCTGCAATAACCAATTGAATAGCTGTACCAATAAGGGCCGAAGACATGACAATCCATACACATTTATTAGCAGAGCACTCGACTTTTCAAGTCTTTCGGGAAACTATAAGCAAATTTGGCTTGTGGCCCCAGTTCAGGTACAGCAAGCGTAATAACCTAATATAGCTTGAATAAAACAGCATAATTAAGCACATATTGGAGCAATATCATGAACAAATATGATGATTTACCTCAGCTCGAGCACACACATAAAAACGACGGCCAAAAGTAGGACCAGGTTTCTTTACTATTCTAGCGACACATGGTTCTCCATGGCCCTTGCAGAGAGGTACACTATTCTGCATGATCAGTTGTATCCTTTGCCACTCCTGTAATGCAATATCATTCTTCTCCTTCCCCAACGAACTTCCATTTACTGCATCTTGATCCGAACTTCCATTTACTGCATCTTGATCCTGTGTGGCTACACTTAAGTTCGGATCATCATGCGTTAGGCTGCGGTTTTGATCGTCCATGGCAGGAATTCCACCGAGGTGATTATTAGAGTTAGGCAGATCATCCTGGGAAATTGAGCTATCATTTGATGATTTTTCAGTGTCAATGCCACAGGCTGGAATTTTCTGGAAAAATGATTTTAGTGACAGCTGGAAACTTTGATTCTTTTTTGCTCTTTTCTTGGTTCTGCCAGTAGAATATGAGTTGATTTGCCCACTTTGAGACAAAATTTTGGGTTCAGCACAAACCTTATCGCAAAAATCCTTGGGATTCTCATCTGCTTTCCAAATGCTGCTATTAGAGTGTTCATCACAGGAACACGAGCAACTTGTGGATAACTCAGACACCATGCAATCGTCAAAGGATCTTTTCACACTTTCGCTACATTTGGTTAGGTTGACACCTCCTTCAGACAATGAACTTGATATGTTGTTGGATTCAACTTGTGTAGAAGATTGTCTTTTCCTTAAGATGGAAACTGCACGACTGTTGACTTAGCGAAAAGAAAAACAAATGGAAGAAACTGATATGTGCAACTAACATCAAGAAAAAGAAACTTTTCATACCAAGAGTTTGCTGAAATCCACGAAACATGGGAAGATATCTTGCTGATAAGGATGGAATGTTATGTTGCTGGATATTTGGGATTTCCATCAGATGCACAAAAACTGGAGCATGATCTGAACCTTCCAGTTTCATACTCCATCCTCCTTTCCAACTGAATTCAGACAATTCGAGGAAGTTAACATTATTGCATTTGCATGAAAAACATACATTTATAAAGAGACAATACACTGTTGACATCGGCATTGTTGACCACCAAATTGACTTTATCAATCACAGTGCTACTTCATTTCAAACTGCAAGTGAATTATTCAACCCAAGTTTTACCTTGATGTGTTTCCAGGTTTCCAGCGCTTATACTCTGTCAATATATCACAGTCCTTAATATGACATGTCAAAAAGTTGTGGCTTTGCAGCTCAAGTTCTTGATGTAAGCATGTTCCAGCACAGAGAATGTGGTCTATTCTAGTTCCATAATTAAATTGTTCAGCACCTGTATTTGATGGCCAGCATGTGAATGCACCTGTTCTGTAGAAAATTTCAGAATAGAAAGGGCTCAGTGGGAGATCAGTCAAAGAGCAAAAATATATGAATGATTGGTAAATTAATTGTGTCTACATTGGTAAATTCATCGTGTCTACATATTAAACCAAAAGAACTATACAAAGCAAAGCTGTCAAGCAAGTATTTCAAACCTTTTGGGATGTCTGGATCTGAAGCAATCTGAAAATTTGCCTCCATACTCCACTAGCATAGACCTAAACCATCTTCTGAACCTACAAATTGGTAAATAGGATAACTACATTACTAACTTTAAATAGTAATATTGTGCGCTCAACTACATCATGGTAGAGCCACAGCTTACTCGTTATTCTCAAAATCTGGACCAGCATCGCAACGATCCATAGAAGTGGGCGCAATGTTGAGGTCACCAACAACAAATATCCTTCTTCCTTTCTGAAGCAGATACTCCCATCTTTTCTACAATGGAGACACCAATATCAGTCCCAGATTATACATGTATCCGTTGCTAGGTCTATCATAGTCGGCATTGGTTGAAAAGCAAATCCAATTAGGAGAAGACCAAATAAGGACCTTCTCGTGGAAAAGTGCACAAGCGCTGTTACCTGTAGTATCTTAAAAAACTTGAGCTTAAACTCTATCCTCTCTGTGTCATCACTTTCCGCCCGAGGTCCATACAAGTTAAATAGAACTGCCAATTGCCAACAGCAATTCCATTACAAACAAAACCGTAGAAATGAGAACTTAAAGACATGCTTGGACACCAGGAACTAGGGAATGATTGATGGTCCGGAAGCAATAATTTTAAAAATGATAGCAGTTGAATATTAACCCTTCGCCCGTGGTCTTGTCAAATATAAAGTGGACGCACCAAAATGATGATGATCAGTGAAAACACACCGGCCCTCGCTGTCAATCTTCAGAAGCTCATCTCTCTCAAACTCCTCAAGCCCATTTACAATCCCAGTGACTATATCCTTCTCGCCTTTGCAATGATTAACCAATCCCGTGAAACCCTCCTCTGCCGCAACCGGTAAAGCCACTTCGTTGCTCGAATACGCCGACTTTACGCGGCAAAAAGTTGCAACACCTTAGAAAATGGCAAAAGAAGCAAATAATCAGACAAACATCATCGACCCAGTAATTGAAGCAATCAAGCAAATATCTTTCCGGCATTACCAGAGTATCCGGTTCGTCCCCTGTCGTTGGTGCGCGTGCAGGAAAAGAATGACTCGTAGCCATCGGCAACCACTAAATCCGCCGTAAGCTCCTGTCTTCGCAACTTGGTCTCCTATACATTCCACAAAATCTCGGAAAAGATTAGAAATTCAAACAAAGAAAACATCTAATAATGATCCAAACGGTCGGTTAAGTACCTGAAAACAAATAATTTCGGCGTCGAACGAATCAAGTAATTTAACGAGAGAACCAAACTGGGAAACCCGTTGTCTCAGCCCATTAACGTTATAGGTCACTATCTTCATTTCCATCTGTACCGCAATCTTAGAAATCTACCGTTGTCGCCAGTGGCTCGCTTCCATGTTGTTTGCGTAAGCTTAGGACAGACAAAGCGGCACCGTTCGATACCCTCCCCTTAACGCCGTCGTATGGGGTTGGAAACGTGGCAGTAGTTGATTTGATAAACGTAGACGCCAGGAACAGCCGATCAGGAGGCGTGTTTTAGCTCCATAACAACATTCATTATTCAATTTTACTTAGAATTCGTCTTAAGAAAAACAAAAAATAAAAATAGGTGGGGTTTCGTTCGACACACATGGTGGTGGTGGTAGTTCGTGAAAAGCATGTCTACGATGTCGTTTACGACTGGTGGTGGTGGTAACAACTAGGTACGTTTATCCACCAAGATCGAGCCTTTTCGAGGAAAACAAGGGGTACCTACGAAGCCCAAATTCATTCGTAGTTTTTTGTTTTAATGCTATTGTAGCTGGTTTTGATGTGATAGAAATGTTCATACAGAAAGTAGAGAATATGGATCAATGGAAGAAGGCAACAGACGATTTTTCTCAATCTGTTCCGGACCCTACTTCTCTTCATAACTCTGCCCATGAGCCCAGGTCCGTTGCTCTTGTCATCCTTATTGACTCACTCTCTTTCTCTCTCTGTCTCTCTCTCTCTCTCTGTTCTTGTTCTCGGGTTGGTGGAGTGGAATAAGCTTCTGACTTTGTTAGCTTTCTCCCCATTTGGTGGTTTGTGTGTTTTGTTAATGTTTAATGTTTGAATTGCACAGTTGTTTATAGTAAGTTTCTGATTTTGCTGGAGATGTGTTCATTGCAGACAAACACCTGACGTGGAAGTTAAGGATCCAATTGCTGCTAGGAAGGTTCAGAAAGCGGACAGGGAAAAGTTGAGGAGGGATCGGCTCAATGAGCAGTTTCAAGAGTTGGGTAACGCTTTAGGTATTGTACTGCTGCTTCTAATTACCTAGCATTTTTCGCGCTAGTCTACCGCGCAATGTCGTATGTTGCTTCTCGAATATTCTTTGTTCCTAATAAAGCCATCTAATTTACAGCTTTTCCGGTTAAGAAGAGCGATAAAGTTTTGCAATCGAACATTGTTTACTTTATCAAGGTCTGCAGAAAGCATGGATGCTATAGTTTGAGAGCATGTAAATTGATTATGGCAGTTTTTGTTTGTTTAGAAGCTTGATTACAGAGATTACGTTTCAGTCATTGTTAATGCACTCAGATAGTCATGAAACTTATTTTGAGTGAACTATGTGTTGCATTGAGACTGGAGTTCTATTTCTCTTTATGAGTTTTAGAATTTTAGGTCTTCATTTTTTTCTCTTGTTATGAAGAGCTTAGGGTTCAGCTTGTTTGTCGATACTCTCCAACCAATTGTTGCTAGCTTTCCAAGAATCAGTTCCCTGGCGAAAATTTCGATAACAAAATATGTAAACTGGACCGTGATTTGAATGTTGAATTCAACTTGTTGAACATAGTTATATATACCTTTCTTGTGGTTGATATTTGACTATCGTGCAGACCCAGATAGACCCAAAAACGATAAGGCAACCATTCTAACAGACACAATTCAAATGTTAAAAGATCTGACGGCTGAAGTCAACAGACTAAAGGCTGAGTACACCACCCTGTCAGAAGAATCACGTGAGGTGATTATCTCTACATGTTTAATCATCTTGATTATGATCCTTTACGATTGTTAATGTGATTGTTTAATTTGAGTTCAATGCAGCTAACACAGGAAAAGAATGAACTTCGAGAAGAGAAAGCTTCTTTAAAATCCGAGATTGAAAGTATGAATATACAGTATCAACAAAGGTGTAGGGTTATGTTCCCATGGCCTGCTGTTGATCCTTCTGCTGTTATGGCTTCACCATATTCATATACTGTTCCTGTACCTGTGTCTCCAGGACCAATTCCCATGCACCCATCTCTGCAGCCATTTCCCTTATTTGGAAATCAGAATCCTGGTGCCATACCTGGTCCATGTTCAACCTTCATTCCATACCCAACCCCTGCCAATCCTCTCAATGACCAACCATCAGCCCAACATGCTTCTACTTCCCATGTCTCATGCAGACAGGATTCTAAAAGCAAGTCAACCGATCATGAGAAGGGAAGTGATATAGGAAAATGTGATGATTCAGATGATGTTGCAACAGACCTTGAACTCAAAGTTCCTGGATCGTCAGAGAAAAAAGGGAAAAAGTCACAGAGCAAAGAAAGAAAGCTTTCTAGTGGTAGCTCTTCAAGCAGGTTTTCATCGTCTCAAGGTCTGCAGGATAGCTCGTCTAACAGTGTAGGTGATGTGCCAAAACCAAATATTTAAGTTTGCTGATTTTGTTCCATCGACTTTCTTAAGCTGATGTTCCATAAGAGGGAGCTGGTGATTAATATGAGACTTGGCGAGTTTGAGCTTCAGTTGTGACATGGATTGACCGTATCGTGGATTTTTAACCAAGTTCCATTGGGCAGGTAAAAGAGTAGCACCAATTGAGATAGAACCTCATTTTTGGTGACATAATGACTTGGAAGACAACTAGCACCTGGTCAAGACATGAACAACTATCATTCTGAGTCAAGCTGACTAAAACAATTGCATTAAACTCAATCAGCAGATGCTGCTTAACCTTGTTAGTGGCTCGTCATCTTCGGTGTAATATAGATGAATTATTTGTAAATTATCTGTATAAAGTGCCTGACTTTGGTTGGTTTAGGTGAGGGGTCTAGTTGTAAGAGGCCTTTTCCAGTTGTTTATTTGTATTTCTGTTCACCTCAATCAAACGGTTAACAATCACAGCAGAAACTACATTGACAAAATACTATATTCATGATGATCTGCAAACGAGAATGGGCAAGCTCTGTTTGAATATTTCTTTCTTTTCTTTTTTATCTTTTTCGCGAGTAATAATTAAGCAGGAATCTGAAAGACTCCAGTATACCCTCGGCAGTGTTTAATCCACTCGCAAGATCTTTCATCCAAGTGAACAGCTTTTTCACGAAATTATCGTGCCGTCCTTTCCAGGGAACATAACGTCGTCTACACTCTTACATCATCCCAAAATTATTGGATTTGTTTCATAAACACATGGAGGTCAATTTCCGACAAGACCAGACCAACACATTAAGTTATATTACCTGTGCATGCAGATTAGGGGAATGTATATGGTTGGAACTGTTGGATAAGCACAAGTTTACCTTACGAGACAAATGGGATTCCCTGGAATTATCAGAACCATAAGAACCTTTATCATCCAAATTACAAATTGACCTAAGCAAATGGCTTCCTAGATAAGTACAAGTTTAGTTTCCTAGACAAATGGGATTCCCTGGAACTATCAGAACCATAAGAACCTTTATCATCCAAATTACAAATTGACCTAAGCAAAGGGCCACCTATATATGTTGCCACTAAGGCTGTAAGATCTTTAACTTGAAGCTTGAAGCGCTGGTATCAGAATGCTACATGTGGCAACTCATGCAAGAAAATGGTAAGAAGTGGACAAATAAATTGAGCAATCAGCCTTTCATTGACATATTATTGGTTGTAGTTATTGTACAAGTTGTAGGGCTCAAAGCAAAGGAAAGGTCCCCCGGCACTCCCAAAGAATGTACACTAGCATAAACACCACCACTGGAGTAAATCTGCCACAAAGACTCATACCAACTCTTATAATCAATACACCTCCATTTCATCCACTCCTTCCTCTTACTAGACACTTGCGCCCCACGTGAAAATCAACCATTTAGAGACTCAGAAAGAGGGGCTAAGATAGTAACCACGAGTAATTTAGAGAAAGCTGGAGATGCAGTGTCTTCAGACTGTTTGACCCTTCAAATTCAACTTCTGGATAAGAGAGCTCTCATCTCAATCTTAAAACACCAGTTCTTCAACTGCATCAAAGAGCTCCACGAATAGACGGACTCTGTGCATTTCGTGAACTAATGCTTGCAGTTCTTAAGAGTCTACGGAACTCTTGAAGACTTATCCTACCATCTTTATCTATGTCTGCCTCCTCAAGTAGCGGGTCAATGGAACCTCTTAAGCCAGTATGCTACAAGGCAACAACGTAAAATCAGAAAGGTATCACATTTTTTATAAACTAGTAGGAATGATCTAATGTAGAACATATAATTCCAAGAGTCAAAAGACGCCAGCTTCACCCTCAGGCAAGCATACTTGAACCTTCCACATCCATAAGTCCTAGGATTTGATAGACCTTCCTCTATTATTAGACATTTATTGCACAAAATAAGGAACTTTCATGTCAATAAATGGGTGCCATGACAATAAAAACGCGATAGATGCGGGAACGGTCTCAGGCAATACAGACTAGCCACTGCCCCAAATCCGATATGATAGAACAGCTATAACTACAAAATTATCAGACTACGAGAATGTGCTGCTTTTGTACAAGAGAAATGATGAAACTAATTATTTCGAACTTGCGAAATTCTTGAAGCACAACTGTACTTGATAATCAAGAACTGCTTAGATAAAACCTAGGAGCTTAATGAAAGTTGCAGTTCTTGGCAAGGAAAGGGACCACGTGGGTGGATCTTTGACAAACAGAAATCTACTCACCATTCTAAGCTCTTCTGGAGTTATGTAACCATTTTTATCAAGATCAAATTTATCAAAGGCAGCTTGTGACCGTTGTTGCCACTTCTCAGAGTTATGTTCCTCTAATTGATGCACATGTAGAGCAGCTGCAACAAACTCAGGGAAATCAACAAGCCCATCTGTATTACAGTCAATCTGCATCAGAAAGTGCGAGACATCATTAACTTCCTCAACATAGAAATAAATTAGTAACCAAGTGCAAGCATAAAAAGTAGGGGAAATATCAACACTGCTTCGCAAGCACCAGAGAGGATCACTTGAAACAAATTTGCACTGGAGAAAATATTACCACACAAGGATTATTTTAGTGAAATTTCTCCCTAAAAGGACATCTACAGTAAGCTATCGGCTAATTAATGCATACTCCTATCAAAGGATGAGAAACTGACCAGAACCAAAAACGAGATCAAGGCCACATAATGATTTTCCTATTCTTTGATGTCAGAAGCATTAACGTAGAACAAACAACATTACTGCTTACCGCTTGAAGAATTTCGAGCACTCGTGAATCTTTCATCTTCCATGGAAGATCTTTAGCAAGGGCCTGTATTAAGTATTTCAAATTTACAGGATCAAGAGAAGCTACATTCAGAAACTAAACCCAGATTCAAGGTCAAACTTTAGTCTCCTGAGAAAAAGATTACCTGTCTCATCTCTTCAAGACTAATTGCACCATTCTTATCCATATCAATTGCAGCAAACTGATCCTTTAGATCAGCGAGCTCTTCTTCATCAATTGTGCTAGCCAATGCCTGTCAGGTTTCATGTATTTGTCAAATACAAGGTTAAAGTGCAAGAAGAACAATGCAAGGAGAAGGAAAGAGAATAGTAATAATCTAACAAAATGAAAATTAGTTTTACCCTTAGAGCAAACTGTTTCAAGCGACTGTACTTCACAAATTGTCGCAAGTTACTCAGAACAGATATGTCAATGGGGATCTCAGATGCATTTCCCCCTTCTCTGACCCATGGATGTGCTGGAAAAGTCAAATCCAGTGAGAAATTGCAACACAATGAACTTATAGAAAGGAATAGAAAAGGAAATTGTTTTAGAACCAACAACACATCAATAAATGCTAGAAAGAGATTCCTAGAACACATACATAGGGCTTGAGCAGCAGTAAGTCTGGCCCTAGGATCCTTCACCAATAATTTCTTCACAAAATCTTTTGCACTATTACTTATGGTTGGCCAGGGTTTGCGGCGAAAATCAGGTTTGTTTCTTAGAACCTGCAAATATTAGACATTAGTACCTTTGGCAGGCTTCTTCTCATATTGCTTCGGATAAACAAAACCAAGAATGAAGTTAAATTAACCCCAGAATATTTTGAGGTAAAAGAAGATGATGGAAGGTACTAATAAATGTGAATATGATGAAAATGAATTATTTGCACAAACAGGAAGGTACTGCAAATTCTATGCTTAATATGGTGCAGTTTGATACAGCATGCATGAAACAAGACTGGACACAGAAAAACATATATAAATTAAAGGAAATACTGCACCTCCTTGAAAATACCATCCTCTGTTTTATCCCAAAAAGGGCGTCTCCCACAAAGTAAAATGTATGTAATGACGCCAATACTCCAGGCATCTGATTCAGGTCCGGACTTGCGTCTTAATACTTCAGGGGCAACATAGTAAGCACTGCCAACAATATCATGAAAATTCTTCCCTGCATTCAAATAAAATAAATTTAAATTCACAGCGTTACAATAAATGTTAACTACAGAATCACAAGATATGGAAGAACCTGCAGTTTTAAAAAATGGATAAGCCTTTCAGACTTAATCTGCCAGTTTGCTTCAGGGCAGTTTCTATCACAAAATACATCTCATAATCTCATAATCATATGCGTGGGTTTCTTTTTTGTCTTACTCTCCTACTTTGATCCCCTTTTATCCTTGTTAAGAGCTAATAAAATACAAGGAAGGATAAGATATTCATGAGATGGAAATATTAGTCACCTGGCTTTATAAAGTCTGACAAACCAAAACCATATTGTTATATGGCACTGATAAATTTATAGAATTTATGATTGGTTAATATTTGAGTTATTGGGTGACAAAGGACT
>JANITX010000210.1:43976343-43987008 GCA_027564395.1 Erythroxylum ulei
CTTTCAGAGAGGGAGGATGGCTCGAGAACTTTCAGAGAGGGGGAGGGGGAGAATGTCACCGTTGGATTAAATGGGCGATTGGGATGGATTGCGTGGTCGTCCATCCGAACTTGTCCTTAGTATATATACTTAAAAAGGATTCGTCCGCTTCATTTCATCACCAAACTTTGTCTATATAAATTCTCTTTAAGAAAGGAGCAAGCTATATTGCTTGGCCTACCCAAGTTTTCTGATTTCATTCCTTTGATTGAGAAACTTAAAGGAAGAATTAATGCTTGACAGAATAAGTTTTTGTCCATGGCAGCAAGAATGACTCTCATTAATTCAGTTTTGAGTAGTATGCAGGCTGCCCATATGGTTTCGCTGAAGAAAGTCAACAAAGAAATTGATAAGAGTATTAAAAGCAATCCTATAGCAAGGGAAAATTGATAATTGCAAGCAGGCCAAGGTGAAATGGTGTGACATCATCATCCCAAAGAGACAAGGTAGATTGGGGATCATCTCAATTATCCAAATGTAGAAAGTATTACTCTATAAGAAGACATGATAGGTCAAATGGTTATATGAATATCATTTGAAAGATAAAAGTGTTTGGCATATGGATAAGTCTAGAGACTATTCCTGAATTTTCAATCAAATGATTAGCCTGAGAGACTTGATATATTCTCACATCAAGCATCAGTTGAGAAATAGAGAAGATATATAGTTTATGTTTGACAACTGGACCAATTATAGTCCACTTGTGCATAGAGCAAATTTTGCTCAACTCAAACACCGAATCCTTTTTCATGTCAGAGTATCATCACTAATCCAAAAATGGAGATTGGGGTGGAAATTACAAAGGCTTCTCCTTGCTTGATGATTACTTGCCAACAATCCTTGAAGGGCTAGGAAGGAATAGAGTCATTTGGAATGTCTCCTCCCCAGGCACATTTACTAATAGATCTTGTCATCACTTGATTCTCAATAATGTTTAAGGTGTGCATTGGTTTGAGTTGATTTGGAAACAAGCTTTAAATTCTAAAGCTGCAATAGTCACTTGGCTACATATGATCCTATATGTGTCCTATGCAAGCACGTTAATGAAAGCAGGAATCATCTTTACTTTGAATGTAGCTACATCAAAACAATTTGGAGTAGATTATGATTATGTTACAATTCTCTAACTAGTCACTTGAATGGAGGGAGACATTGAATATGATCATAGGGTGTACTAAGTAGAGTAAAGTGGATGGTTTGCTTATCTAGACAGCTTTTACTACAATCATTTACTTCACTTTCTTTATATTTCACATTCATTTGTAAATTTTACTGCTATACTTATTCGAGTAATATTTAGGTAGCGATGGTTCTATGGACGGATCGAGTTAGGTGGACTCAATCCCTCCACTTTGGTACAAAGTTTTAGGACATGGGAATTAAGAGGTGGAGTCAATCCCTTCACTTTGGTAGGGAAAGTTTCACGATATGGAAATTTGAGAGTTCCCAGAAACATGTCTTTAAACATGGTGACCAACATCCTCAGAATTTGCAAGAACAGCAGATTTACGAATTATTGTCGGCTTAACTTATTGGAGTCATATACATAAAGAAGAGAGGAGCTTCCAACGAGCTCTAACTCAATTGCCATTTTCCCTATGCCTCTCACCGGCATCTGAAGTGGCCTAAGCCAAGATAAAGATCACCATATCCATCAGACTCCATGAACAAACAGGAAACAACTCTTTCAAATCATCGAACAGAAAAGATAAGATAGCTAGCAACATGCATTATAATGGTAACGACAGTTCTTAAGCAAGTATATCCTCAATAGCCTTTCCTTCCAATTTAGCTTTCTCAAGCTCCTGAATCTGCTTCTCCTTAGCTAGCTTTTTTAGCCTAGCAAGTTCAAGGTCCTTGCTCATCTTCCTCCTGTACATGTCTGCAAATGTCATTGGCTCTTCTAACACTGGCATCTCTCCATCCCTGATCTTGAGAGGGTACACTGTTGCTTCTGGTGCTGGGTTCTGAAATGTAGCTATCGACAACCTGCTGTAATTTGAGTTCACCACAGCTTGATGGTCTGCATTCTTGAATCTCCCATTACTAAGGTACTGCGTCATAAATCAGTCAATTAATCAGCTATCATCTCAACCAAATTCATTTAATCGTTAGCTGTTATGTAAATCATTATTGGGAGGTAGAGATATATCTAAGAATACATTATTGTTTCCTTCTCTTAACCAGACAATTAGAGAAATCACAAAATTCTGGTACATTTCAGAACCAGAAATGGTAGATTAAGAGATGTGGAAGGTTGGTGATTGTCAAACAGGGTCTAAAACCAGGTAACCCGGTAATTTAAATCAGTGAATAGAACACTTTAAAGCCACAAGGGAAGGGTAGGTAGGATGATGCCTTACATGGCCATGGTCACCAAGATTGACCACGAAAGCACCTTCGACTGGCTGAACAGTGATCCACGTCTTTCCATCGTCTCTAGTAGCCTGCAGACCACCCACCTGGTCTTGAAGCAAAAGGGTGATAGTACCTGGATCGGTGTGGCGTTTTAGTCCAAGAGTAAGGTCGGGTTGTGGACACTTGGGGTAGAAATTGACCACAACTTTTTGGTCCATGTCCACGCATGCCTTGGTCAGTGCTTCTGTCTCCAAACCCATGGCCTCTGATAAAACTCCAAGAAGCTTACATGCAAGTCCCATTAGCTTCTCACTGTACTCTTTAGTCACTGCAATCCAACCCTCTGGCTTGTCGGGCCACCTTGAAAAGTCTCTGGTGCGAAGAGGGTATGAAAAGTAGGTCACAATTTCACGCCAATCTTGAACAGCCTCTCCCTGCGTTAAGAATTCGGGTTTAACAACGCCTATTTGGTTCTTTTTTTAACGAAAGAAACTTCAATTTTCCCAGCTTCACTATAAGGATTCAACTTTCTAGGAAAAATAGTTATCTAGAAATGCTTTTGAGTGTTTATGCAATGTTCTTTTTCAGTAAGTATCCTTTATCATCCCTTTTGATAATGTCCGCTTAATATCAATCAATAACAAGAACAACTCCAAGCAGTATATCTCAGATAAACAGATTGCAGCAGAAAACCAAAACACACCAAAAGGCGTATTATTTCCGCTTTTCAGTGCTCCAACTAAAGAAGAGTTGATGATATCTCTTCAAACACGTGTTAGGAAGCACGTTTCAAGCATGTTAAGAAGCTAAAAGGGAAAGAAACATGAACCTCTAGAGTTTGACAGCCTGTAAGGGACAGAAAAGCTTACACGTACCTGTAAATGGCTGGATACGATGAACCCACCCTTCTTGCCACCGGACATATCAAAACGGAGCTTCTCCTCCGGTGGGAGGGCGAAGAATTCTCTGGCAAGACGGGTCATTTCAGAAATCAGCTCAGCATCAACACCGTGATCAACCACCTGAAAAATCCCCCAATCCTCGCAAGCCTCAACAATGTTCTTGCAAACCTGAGCTCTTTTCTCACCGCCTTCGTCGATTCCAGCAAGAGAAATCACCGGAATTTCACTGCTGAACTGGTTGTACGCAACTTTCGGACGTTCATCTTCATCCCTGACAAAGCTAGCCTGAAGGGTCTTCTCTTCTGCAAGAGCAGTGAGTGTAGACGGAGCCATATCGGGCAGAAGTTCTCCTGGTCCGTCAAACAATTAATGAATGTAACTCGGTTGAGCAGGTTAAATCAAAAGAAGTAATGGCGAAACTGAAGGGTGACTATGCGGAGTTTAAAGAAAGTGGGCGACCATATTTTATAGGCGCTAGTAAAGTTGGGGGAAGGTACCAACTACCTCCAAGGTTAGGTCCGCTCGTGGTGCACAAAAGGCCTCTCAATGCTCTACCAAACCTTGAAGCTTGGGTCGTATTAATAAAATGTTTTGTAATTTGGTGGCAACAAGCTTCTAGAAACGTACATACAAGGACTGCATTGGCAAGGTCAAAAGTCAAAACTAATGAGATACGAACGCCAAAAAGAAAAAATATATATACACAAACAAAATAGTAGTCTTTACCTAGTTTAATATTTTTGCATCAAAAGGTTATACCTTGCTGTTGAGTGGAGAGTAATCTTGAAAACTTCGTTTCCTTTTATCATTAGCAAGACAACCGTGTGGCCAGGAGGACCACTGAATTATGTCTTGCCTTCTAATTATCTTCATACTAATTACGTAGATGTGCACATTAATTGCGCCTTTATAAAATATTTATTTAATTAAATATGCAAACTTTTTTTTTCCGAAATATTAATTTATAAAATAAATGCGTGTATTTACTCTTGCACTTATTTTCCAATTATTAACTTTTTGCCCATATAAGAGCAATGTGGAGAATAAGGTTAAAATATTTAGAATTGAACAAAAGCTCGTTATTAGAAATTGTGGGCTAGACTAGAACTGGATTGACTTTGAGTCACGTGACTTTCAGTCAGCTCACCTAACTGATCCACTGGAGCACGTGTTACCCTACTCATAACTAATTTACTCACCCTGAAGAAACGTTTTAGTTGGTGAATCGTACCATATGCAGTATAATAAATTATTGTAATAAGGAAAACTCTTAAATGTAAGGATAAAATTTGTTAATTTGACCCTTAACAAAACAATATTTTTAATAAGAGAAAATTTCTTATATTAAATAAATTCTTAAGTACACATGAAAACCCACAAAATAACTATTTAAATAATATATTTTAAAGAATATACAACTTAAAAACAAATTAAAAAATTGGAGATCATTTGTAAACCCAAATCAAATAATCTTGTAGAACAGGGTCTATTGTTGAGCGACCTTTTGGTGGTTTGTTATATGTCTAATGGGCCACATAGAAAAGGCCTCATTTTGAATTTGTTGTCAATTTTACGATTGGACTATAAACTTCTTTCCCATGTCCTACGAATCCTAAAAAGTAAGAGGTAATCGTGTCATTTGTCCATTTTCTAAAATTACCATTAGGATTGTATCAGTATTATTTAAGCCCCTCTAGCAGACATTAATGTTTTCAAAATTGGATTGAAAATTTAACTAGTAGGAAAAAAAAGTTTAAGGTTTAAAAGGCTTCATCGTTATTAAATCGTAATAAAATTGACGAAAGATTAAATATAATTAAAAACTTTAAAATATGATTAACAAAGATTGTCTTTACCTATAAAATAATTTGAAGCTTAATTGAAAAAAAAAGATTAAGATTCAGAAATATTCATAAAATGCTCAAAGCTATTGACAAAGACCTTTGTTATATCTAGAGTTAATCTCCAAATATCCTTAACCGCCTTTAATCATATTTTTGAAGAGCTGTTGTTAATTACATAGTTTGTCAAGAGAAACTAAGATTGATATTTTAAAAAATAGAGGCGTTAGAAGAGTCATCTTTCTCATCATAGTAACCAAATGGAACAACAAACTTTGTGTCGGTATTCCCTTTCCTTCATAGAGGATGAGAACAAGACGAATAGCTCCAATGTGAATGTGTGTATGATATGATTCTGCTCTCTCCAAAGAGAGATGAGATTCGTTAGGATCTTGAGCTTAACGTATTGTTCTGCTAAAGTTGCCTGTAAATCACACTGTTCTAAACGAGAACTCTTGATGATTTCTATTATTTTGGGACGATGTGTGGAGAGAATAGTGCATATACTTTAATAAAAATTAATTGATTTATTTTAACTTATAAGACCTTATTAATATATGGAAATTGACCGATTAATCAACAAATTGACCGATTTTTAACATCAAGAGTTAAAGTAAATCAAATCAAAAAGTAAAAACCAAATCAAAAAATTGAACGGTTTAAAGTTTTTAAGATTAAACCGGTTAAGTTTTTTAATCGTTGACAAAAACAAATATCATGTTCATATTGGTGGAGAGATTTTCCTAATCTTTGAAGTATAAAATCACTAGATAACTCGAACGTTAAACTCTTAAAGAGAAGAGTTATCAGATTTCAGTTACAATTAGATCTAAATTGCACGCTCAAATCCCATTGAGCGTAGGAAATATAAGAGACCACCAATATGAGCAGCTTATAGATAGGACCAATGCGTTGGCAAGGACAAACAAAGAAGTATGTTTTTTGGGGGTCAAAGATCAAAGCTCAGCGCGAATGTACTCTTAGATTGTTATTATGTAATTATAGAATCTTCCAATCTTCTGCTTGTTCAACTGGAACTGAGCTGTACTCCAATTGACTTTAAACCTTTGTACCTTTGCATCTTTCTCTTCTTTCATCACTTTGCATCGGTGATAGAATAAAATGTTTGCAAGTTAAATTATAGATATGAAAATGTTTAAAGCTCTTTTATCTATAAATAACTATACATGCTGATTTGATTTGTATCCTGAAGAGGAGGATGTAATTATATTTCTTATGAAAAATAGAAAAAGGAAATGAATATTTCTGGAGATGTAACAAACGACTAATTTGGGCACTTGAACTCATAATTTCAGTCTGCTAAGATGGTTCCTGGTACAGCACTGATCGAGAAGTAAATTCATTGTTGAGAACCGTATCCAGTCTGTCATTGTATTCTTCCCAAGAAGAGACTTAAATGACATAATTAAGCATAAAATATGTGCAAGTTGATAGGCCTTCCTCCAATCGAACCACCCTTCTGTCTTTCCTTCTGCTTTTCTTCACTATAAATTTGCCCGCCATCTCCTTATTTGAGACACACCCATTAGCTAGCAGTAAATTTCATCTCACACCTTTTCTTCACATAGAGTCCTCTTTTGCATTTCACTGAAACTCTCACCATGAAATTGTCAAGAACTTTTGTTGCTTCACTTTTTCTTTTCTCTCTTCTGCTGCTTCATCTAGTAGAAGCTCAAGAACAGGTATGATACTAACGCCTCTTCACTCATTTCACTCCAACCATTAGTTACGTTATTTCTCAAAATTATCATCTGATAAAACATGTGGTTGCAGATTAACATGGATGGAGCACCAAGCCCG
This sequence comes from Erythroxylum ulei, assembly GCA_027564395.1. NCBI lineage: Eukaryota > Viridiplantae > Streptophyta > Magnoliopsida > Malpighiales > Erythroxylaceae > Erythroxylum > Erythroxylum ulei. The sequence continues at coordinate 43,983,305 of JANITX010000210.1, forward strand.
GCACCCCAGAGTGCTATAGGTACTACAAACCTTCTTCTAACCCTTCTGTCCTGCATTACGTTTCCAGCACTTCCTTTCTTTCTTTTTCTTTTCTACTCACGTTTATACGAAGATTTTAAATAATTACTTGCGAATGACACTATGAGAATCACGACATATAATTATAATAATAAATACAATAACTTTAGCCACTGCATTTTGTTTCTGGTACGCATATGTAATTGAACTAATTTATAATTTAGTAAACTGATGCAACTACATACTGTGGAGTTGCTTGCGGGGGAAGGTGCAGACTATCCAAAAGGCCAAATTTATGCAAGAGGGCCTGTGGCAGCTGCTGTGCAAGGAGCAAGTGTGTGCCTCCAGGAACCTATGGCAATCTGGAGTTTTGTCCTTGCTATGCCAACCTTACCACCTGGAAACAAGTTCGCAAGTGTCCTTGAGCACATATAGCTGATTGTTGAGTTGAGCCATTTTCTTGTTGGAACAATTACGAATAAAATAGCAGCTAACTTTTCATTTTTCGTTCATTTTGTTGTGAAATTTCTAGAAATCTTTTGTACTATTATTTGTTGTAATTTAATTGTCTATTATCCCAATTTGAGACTTTCTTAAAAAGCCCCAGATTAGCTTTCCAGTAGAGAGTCCAGTCTATTGCTTGTCCACACTCCTACACTTGACAATCCAGGCTGGCCAAGTCGTCTTTTCTTGTCAGCAAATGCTTGGCGGACATACCATTGTCTCAAGTAAGGATTAAAATCATGTACTAAATTAATTAAAGCTTCAAAATCAATTTATAAATTTTGATCTGAGACACTATTGTATTTTGTCAATAAGCTTTTATAAGGTGATAAATTTATATCTATCTATGCATATCTTCAAAAGGGAGAAACAAATAATGCATCATGTAAAAGTATATTGACAAATTTTTATAAATATACGTCGCAATCTAATTTTGTTGGAAGAATTAAACTCATAAAATTAGTGTATAAAGGAAGAGGTAATGAATTAATAAATGTATTCTTTTTAATTTTTACCTATTTGTTTTATTTATTTTTTAAAATCAATTTATAAATTTTTTAAAGGTAAAAAGGTATGTTTGAAGTTTAACATTTACATAAAAAATACATGTCAGACACTAATGTTTAGGAATGTTCAAAAATAATTTAAACCTTTTGTAACTCACATATACAATCTCAAAATTTACGAAACCACTAGAAGTCTATAAATATATTCGTCTATAAATATCCCGCATCCTTCATCCGCCCTAAGACGTTGGTCTCTCTAACTAGAAAAGTAAAAGCTTGAGCTTGTAAATCTTCTAGTCCAGGGGGACCATAAAACTCACTAAGATAAGCGGTATTATCGAACTAGACAAAGCAACAAGCAATGAAACCAAAAATGGATAAAACACCTAAATTATAAAGTAAACAAGCCTCTCAATATCATACAAGTGCATGACAAGCCCTTGCAAAGGGTTTGGTTAAGATATGCTAGATTCCCTCAAGTATACAAGTGGAACCTAAGCATACATGCCTACCAATTATATCATCCAAATCATCCACACTAACAATCCATCATTCTCCTTCAAAAGGGGATTTGAGTAAATAACCAAAAATAACATTTAAGCTAAGGGCCAAATTGGTAATTTTTCTTACACCACCCCTCCTCCATGGAGCCTAGGTATCATATACACCTCCAAAATAAATAGCCTTGAATACTAGAAGAAAAACACCTATACCTAGCAAGATTAAATGAATAACTAAAATTGTTGTCATTTTATTTCCATCTTTTCAGGCATAACCAAAAAAAGGGAAAAGATTCTTCAAGAGTTTCAGGTCCTAAAAGTGTATGATAAACACAGTCAAAACCCAATACTGTAGAGGAAATTAAGTGAAGTATGCCAGATATAAAGTATGGAAAGATGTCTATAACTTTCCCCCAAGGACCTACCCCTAACTTAGAGTAACTAGGTAGGGAAGTAAAATTAATCCTTGTTCATACATTGATTTCTCTGGTACGAAGTGAGCCACTTCAAATAGGTTCATTGCTTCGACCCAGAATACGATTAATCCAGCATAGGCTACATGAGCTCCCAGTAGTTTACTGGATAAATTAATAAGTTAGGCATTTTCGACCCACCAAGAGAAGCCAGTAGTTTCTTGGTTACGATCGACTAAAGCTAATGTGTTTATCTTAGTCTTTGCTTTAATAAAAATGTGAGATTTCAAGCAATTTAGTCAATAAACTATAGTTCAGTGCAGACTTATCATCTTCACTTGATAAGGTTCTAATTTCTTTTGTTTAAGATAATCTCTACACATAATGATTCATCAAATGGAGAGAGTTCTAATTATAAATATATGAGTTGAACTAGTATTGAATTGTGGTTAGTAAAAGAAGGCATGTGGTTATAGATGAGGAAGAGTTCGATATTAGTAGTGAACGGCAAAGCTTATCCCTCACCTTATAGTCTTTTAGGCTAAAAAGTATGAGTTTACGTTTAGGGTGGATGCAAGCATTATGAGATTAGAAGAGTATAATATCCTTGTGCTTGTAAGCGAAAAACCCGAGGTCTAAGGTTTTAGTTCAGCAAAATTCCTATTATATCGCAATTGTTCAAACTGAAACTGGCAATTGCTTATCAGAAAGTAACTAGATTAATAATTGTGATTTTTCCATCATTTAATCACAAGTAGAAAAACTTAACGTGCAACAAATAAATCAACATACGAAATTTATTAACGTAGCTCAACACACACGACCTAAGCATGCGAGGCCCTAACTCAAATTGATCAACTCTCACCAACATACAATAGTCTTACACAAGGCTCTTACGAAGCCAATACTACTCACTCTTTGTTGCTATCCACTCGTATTCATACTCTTGAAAGATATCTCACACCCAATAGCATGACAACCTCATGCTAAACTTAATAAAGGATTTTGAAATAATGAATGAAAAAAAGAAAATAATATCTTAACTGATTAAATCAAGAATTACATGAAACAAAAGAACTTGAGTCATAAAACACTTCCCTATATGTGCAGTCGCATTAAACCATAATCTTGGGGAGTCGTCTAATAAAAATCTGTTGTGAACCTTTTAAGTTAATCATCGAGAACTCCACTCACAATAACAATAAAGAATCAATAGATGGAATGTGTAATTGTTCACCCATATACACAAAAACACAATTGCCAAAAATGAATGAATCTTTGATAAATCTCCTAAATGTCTTCTCTATAAGAAAACATGTTTATCTCTAACAAATCTTATCTTCTTTGAATTCTATCTCTTTTAAGATTCCTTCCACGCTATCTTAACTTCCAAAACTACTACACAATCCAAGATAATGGAATCTTATACCAAGTTAACTTCTTATCTGAAAGATATAACAAATATATCAAAATAAAAATAATAACAAAATGAAATATCTTAATAATCTCCCCATTTTTTACACTATTTGTCACATCAAAATCTCCCCCTAAATAAGAGAAAACGAAGCTCCCTCTGAATTAGACAATCATAATAATAGATTTCCAAATAACATCAAAGTCAATTTCAATCGTCAAGCTATAATCAACAGTCACTGATCAAGCTACAAATACCAAAAGCTAAATAAATTGTTGGACCCCGAACTTTTGGTGAAAATTAGAAATATTAAAATGAATTTAAATGAGAAAGAAATTGGTGAGAAAAT
>JANITX010000210.1:43988735-44006781 GCA_027564395.1 Erythroxylum ulei
TTACTTGACAAGAATTTTGAGAAAAATGAGTTTTATGATTCAAGAAGCATGTTTATAACAATGAACTTTTTGGAAAGGTTTTTGCTTGTTATTTTGTTATAAGCATGTTACCCACGGAGCTTTCGAGCTCACCCCCTCTCTTTCCCCATCTCCAGGTGTGGAGCAAGAGATCAAGTGAAAGCGAATCAGGGCATAAATCCAAATTTGCATGTTTTGTTGTGTTTTGGGATCATTGATGTAAAACAAGACTTTAGATGTATTTTGAGAATTATTGAGTTTTGCATCTTTGTAATTTGGGTATTGATATTGATATTGTATTGTGGCTTAGAAATGCCATTGAAGTTTGTAAATTCTTATTTATGATGTTAATGAAGTATGGAATTGTGTTTGATTATGAAATATGAATTATGTATGGGTGATATGAGTTGCAAGTAGATATAATTGAATGAGATATAAGTGAGGCATATGGACAAGAAAGATAGGAATGTTATGATGATAATCATGAGATGTTTTTGAATAAATTGAGATTGAGAGTTTGATGAATTGCAATTGGTAATTGAATTGCTTATGAATTATAATGGAATGTGAATTTGGGTATGGATCAAGGTTGGAGTCAAAATGTGACTTAATTAAGGATGAGATTAATTTGAAATTAGTATAAATGAAGAAGTTATCCAATTGAATTGATGAACTCCAATTAGTAGTTGAATGGACAAGAATGTGTTGCTTTAGTTAAGGAAGAAATGAAGTTAAGAGGAATTATAAATTTTCCTAAGGATAAGATTTTGTGAACTGTTTCAAGGGAAAATCTGGAAAAATCTAGATAGAACTGGTCAAAGTTGTCTACATAGAAGTTGTAGATGATTCTTTTAGCTTTCCGACGCTATAAAGTTTGTGATTTTTGGATGTCGGAGTTAAGAGATATGATTGATACAAGTTATGATGTTGCATGGAGTGTATGAATATGACAGCTATGATGTATGATGAGAATTTGTAGTTTTGATGAATCAAATGAGACAAGATTTGACAATTTTATGAGATAAATTTGATGTTTGAATGGTTATGAAGTGATTTTGCATGATAAGAAGTGAAAATTATGAAGTTTTTAAGTGTATATGTTGTTAGGAAGGATGTAGGAAGCATGAAAGAAGGTTTAAAGGGGTTTTGGGAAGCTCCATGTTCGTTAAACGGACCTTCTCGGGTCGAAAAGGACCCCTTGCTTCGCCCATGTCTGTTAAACAGACATGGAAGTCCGTTTAACGGGCCTTCTCAGGTGAAATTGTGCAGTTTGGTCAATTCATGTCCGTTTAATGGACATGCATGGGAAAGTTTGTGATTTTTGGCACTTTTAGAGGCAGAATCAGGTTTTGTGGTCTTCATGAAAGTTATAGCTGTTGAAGTCTATTTTCTAATGGTCCAAAAAAGAAATCAATCAGACTTCTCTATTGAAAGTTATGGTGATCGCGCCAAGATATGTTCAAATCGATTTGGTGTATAAACATGGGTGAGTCTTGTGATCATAACTCCCTCATCCGACCTCCAAATGAAGTGATTCTTGAAGCAATGGATTCCTAATACATGTAGCTTTCTCTCCATAAAAATTTGTATCATTTGGAGTTGTATTGAGAAAGTTTGTATTAGAACAAGTAAGTGGTCGGTTAGGAGTGCATAATTAGGGTTTGATCAGACTTGAGCTTTTTAAGCATTTCTTTAGCTATAAAGTTCCAATTGAAGTGATTTCTTTCTTTAAAGCAATCTAAAGACATTGAGCTATGATTTCTATGAAGAGGCCAAATTGAAATTATGATTTGAAGACTTTCAAATTCTGTTCGCAAGTAGGAGATTTGAGTTCAAGCATAGTGACTGATTTGTATGAGCACACCAGGGAACGATTTGTGAGTAAATTTTTGGGATGTTATGAGAATGAGGAAAAAAAATTATGATGGCTAATGAGGGTTTAATGTAAGAACCCTTCAAGGTAATATGCACGCTCAGTTTCACGATTTTCAGAGCAAGCGTTGGACTCTGGAATCAAGCGGGGTCCAATAGATGTATGTTTGAGCAAGAGAGTTGGGTTCCGAAAACGGGATCCAACAATTCTCATAAATTTGCTAAATGATCCCATATTATTCTTTTCTTAATGACCATATCATCCATATATACCTTTATATTTTTCTTGATTAACTAGTATATAGTAAGTCGAACTTGCATTCTTTAGTATGAAAAACATCACTTATAGCAGTAAGTTTTGTTATGCATGATGAATGTTGGGTTGTTCTTTTCATGTTGCAACATGTGAATAGGTTTATAGCCTAAGTATGCATCCGTGACGTTCAACCATCACTAACCTGTTATAGCTTTTATGTGTAAGTATATTTTTGAGAATGGATAACATTGTTAAGATCTATGAAATCTATGCACGTATGCTACTTGTTGTTAGACTTTCTTACCATCACTATATTAACAAGTCAATCTGGGTACACTGCTTTCATGTTGAAGCATAAACTTAAAAGCTTACCTACCTCCTTTTGTACTGCCTATTGTTGTTCTTTAGCAAAAATTCCTTTTTTCTATTTTATGAGCTCGACATTAGGTTTCAAATTTAATTTATGAGTTATTATTTGTGGTTTAATCTCTTTCATGTCTAAAGGAACAAATATTTCTTTATGTTCTTTTAAAAACTACATCGCTTAAGTGTGTTACGTTAGCACTATATTTACCATTTATTCATAATATTCTTCTTTAGTTTGCATCTCCAAATTGAACTTCTTGAATCTTTTTAATTACTTAGCTTCTAGTTTCGTTCTTCTTAACTGTGGGGTCTATTTTCTTCATTTTTGTGACTTGATCTATTTTCTTCATTTTTCATGACTCTAGTGAAAGGCTATCAAAATCGACACATAGTTGCCCTTAGTCTTTCTCCTGTGATGCATCAAGTAATATTAGTTTAGGCAGTTTGTTAAAGGTGAGAATATAACGTTTTTTGATTTGCATACCTTTTTTAACTTATGGATCTACTCTGGTAAGTTTTGTATTGTATTGAATTAACTTGTTACGTACTTTGAGGTTGTTTAGACCTGATCTCATGGGTTTTTGTAGTTGTAGATTTGTACTAGTGAGTCATTGTTAAGGCTAGCAATTGTTGTTATATACTCTCGAGTGTTGCTAGAAGATTTGTATAATTGAATTTATAAGGTAGTTGTTTGAGTCTAAGAGGCAACTATATTTTAGTGAAAGAAAAAGATGTGGGTCTATGATTATCAACTGCACACAATATTTCAAGATCAACCATTCACAGTCTCATGGTGAATGTCAAATGATAGTGTAATTTCAATGGACTTAACTCAAGTGTCTAAAATTAGGTCTAAGGTGATGAGTTGGAGTGTAGTCTAGGTCTAATCTTTGAGCTTCCTCATAACATACCTACAAAGTCAAGTTTTAAAATATTTTTCAACGTTTGGTTTCAGGATGATCAAATTAATAAAATTAGCGAGATATATAATATTTTGGTGAGAGAGAATATGAAAAGAATAATTTTATTCTTAATAATTTTTTTATAATGACTTATAATTGCTTAAGATAGTACTATTATCTCCTTCTCGTACAATATTGAGAGGTCCTTAGTTTATCCGGTTACTCATTAAGCTTTGTTGTATAAGAGTTTACTTTATACTTATCATTTTGCATTACTAAATTATATTTTGAAAAACTAAAATAAAAAATTAGTTAAAGAATGGTTGGATTATGCATTATATAAACCATCACACGATTTGAATTCTTGGCTTGTTCCCAACTTTAGTATTTAACCTAATATATCGATATGTCTTCTTTAACCATGGGCTTCCATCAACAAATAAACCACTTAACCCATCTAAAGAGCACGAAAATGGGAGTGATTCCAAACGGCTAGTTTTCTTCTCAAATGGTCACATTACCGTTTAAACCTCGAGCTTGCCTTCCTAAAAATACCTATGTATTTCACCTTCCAACTCTTCCTCTGTGTTATCTATTTTTTCTTTTTCACTTCTTATTTAACTTCTTTCAACTTCCATCAATGGAGACTTCATCATTAACAAAAATAAGCACTCGATATCAGACTCGGGCCCTCTTAACACCAACCATGCTAACCATCACATTCCCATCTTAAGTGAGTATTAGTGGTTTTCACAAAAAAGCATAAGTTCGAAGAGAAGATAACTTTGGAAGAAAGACAATTTTTTTAATCATTCAATTCTTGATGGGTTCATTAAAATTATGTCTTTGTAAGAGTTAGTTTTATCTTGTGATCTTTTTACAGTGTCTCAGGGAAGATTCAGGAACTTGCGAAGGGCATTTCTAAGTCAAAAGGAAGAGAGACGAAGCAACAAGAAAGATCTATGCTTACAGATATAACAAATGATTTACCGATTGTGGACCTTGCCAAGGGGAGTTTAGAAATGCCATTGTCTTCCATAGTCAAGCAGAGACGGGTTAAAGCGAAGAACAACACACTTAGGTTTGGAGAGGCATTACTCAGATGTCAGGTAAAGAACCTCTTACAAAGAGTTGAACAGGAGGTCGAGGTATCAAAGATCTCATTGGAGAACCACCAAATCCTCCATCTATAGGGATTTGCCAAGTCTCCAAGGGGACTTCTCACACCAACTCCGGCAAGCACACCATAAGTTCCAAATCCTTCTGATGATGGAGACTTTAACAACCAATTAGTCACTCTTTTACCGGTTGTTGTAGAACAATTGTTAGCTCAAGGTTTATATTTAATGATTTTGATGATAATCATATAATATTTTAAAATTCAAAATGGATTTATTTCCTTGTAAAATTAATGGTCTATTTCTCAAAAAGGAAATAAAATCATACGAAATACGCTTTCTTTCTTGCAGGAGCCTTCTTTATGAATTTATCTTATTAGAAATGGTGTATTTGAAAGGATACTACTAATTATGAAGGTCATATATTAGCTCCATGATTGCTGGAAGATTTTTTGCAAAGAAGACATCAAAGTTATTCAAGGTTAAATCCATCTAGTTGACTAAAGATGCGAGTAAAGCAATGACTAGTTGAAGAAATTGATTATTTAAGGAATAACAGCATCACTTATGAAGTAAAACGAACATATTCAAACTATCGAAACATTTTGAGTAGCATCTATACTCTTAAGAATCATAGCATTGTGCTTTAGAAAGTGAAATTACTTTATCAAGAGAGAAATTGTTATTTTGTTTTTCTGTGAGTTTTTTAGAAGCTTGTTATACACTTCGAGTGTGAAAGGTTGGAGAATCTTGAAAAATATATACTTGTGAGCTTAGAGAGGCTCTTCAAATTTAATACCCAGTTTTTATAATGAAGCACTGAAGTTGGATACCTAGGGATTGGACGTAGGCTTGGGTTGTAAGCTAAACTAGTATAAATTGACTGCGTCTTTCTTCTCTCTCTCTCTCTCTTTATTTTTAAAATTTTTGCATTATATTGTGTGTGTGTTGTTTTTAAAAGGCTCCTTCACCTTTATTAAAGGCTCTTTCTGTTTTCAACTTGCAAGAGGTTTCTTTCAGTTTTAACAAAAGCCTCCTAATTTTTAAATTTTTTTAATAAGATTTATCATTTAGCAGGCTCCTTTCATTTAATCAGGGTCCTATTCCACAAAAGGCTTCGATTGCCTAAGAAGCTCCTGTCGTTTAAAAAGGCTTTATCACCTGATAAGCTCCTACTGTTTTAACTAGGATCTGTTTATTAAATGAATTGAAAGAATTTATGAGAAATTTTTATACACACAATTCACCCCCTCTTGCATGTGTTTGCTTTTATCATTTGGTATTAGAGCTAAGTTTTACATTTTTGTGTTTTACAACACGTGATAGATCATGGAAAACACCATAAGAAGTTTTGAAAGATACTCTAGCTCAAAGATTCCTTACTTAAATGGAAACAACTATTCATACTGGAAAGAGAGAATAACCATATATCTCCAATCTGTAGATATCGAAATATAACAAGCAATTAAAGTTGGTGCTACAATACCTACTTCTGATAAGGTAAAAGTATGGACTGATGCTGATAGGAGAAAGGCACAACTAAACGTTAAGGTAATACATCACCTGATATGTGCGTTGTCTCTAGAAAACTATGAAAAGATATCTTATTGCTCTACAGTAAAAAAAATGTGGGACAAACTTCAACTCACATTTGAAGGAACAAATAAGGTAAAGAATCATAAAATAAGTCTTTTAGTGCATCAATATGAAACTATTGGTATGAAACAGGGAGAAACCATAGATGAATATTTCGGACGCTTCAACAATATCATCATGGCCCTAAAGAACTTGGGAAAGATATATCCCAGTGACGAGCTCGTAATAAAGATTCTGAGATCATTACCAAACAAATAAAGACCTAAGGTGATAGCTTTAGGAACGACAAAGGATCTACACACTATTTCACTCGATTGGCTACGAGGAAATATGATGATTTATGAAACCAAGCTTAAGTGAGATGAAGGATCTTCCTATAGAAAAGGAATGACACTTAAAGCAACTGACGAATCAAACGGTGATGAAAGTGACATGAGTTTAAATAGATGGAGATGACGAGTTCAACTTTATGGTTATAAAATATGCATGCTCTTTTAAAAAGAAGATGATGAAGAAAAGAGAAGGAAACAAGAAAGATCAAAAACAACATGTTTATATTAAAAGGTAGCAGCAACAGTAACAATACACAAAATAATCAAATCATATGCTATCACTGTAAAAAGCCTGGACACACAAGATCAGAATGTCCTCTTCTTCAAATGGACAAGTCAGAAAACAAAAAATTCAGAAAGCAAGTGATGACTACAGCCTGGTCAGATGAGGATTTTGAAAACTTTGAAGAAGAAGAACCGGAAGAAGTCAGCAGTGTTTACTTCATGACCGAATTAGGAGACGATGAGGTATATTTCTCTGACTCTGATATTGAAGTTGATGAATTGAGAAATACATATCATGAATTGTATGATCAGTACAAAAGGTTAACGGCGAAGTATTTCAAAGAAATATAGAAGTCCAAAAGCAATGATACATCTTTGAATAGTAAGATTAAATCATTGGAATCTACGAGTGAAAATTTGGCGACCAAGAACATCTCTCTTGAGATTGACTATAAGCAAAAGGTTTCTGAAAAGGAAGCTCTGAAAAAACGAGTAGCTAAGCTAGAAAATATGCTACCTAAAAATAATTCTGATAAGGTAAAATAGTTAGAAGAAAAAGTTGCCGCCTTAGAACTTGAAAAGGAGAAAAATGTTGAAAAGATTTTATCTCTAGAGAAAGATCTAGAAAATTCCATTGATGGAAGGAAGAATCTTGATACATTGCTTGGTAGCGATAAATGCATTTTTTATAAGGCCAGAATAGGATACAATGAAATTAACAATATCAGGCCATACAAAAACTTCTTTGTTAAATCTAGCATCAGCTATAGCTAAAATAACAGGAACTGCTAAGTGGCAAAAATCATAACAACTATCATTCATCTATTTTGTGCGATTACTACGGTAAACATGGTCACATTAGACATTTTTGTAATTTTTGTAAAAAAAATTAACTCAGATGTATGTTTGGAGACCGAAAGTTCAAAATACTAACCCGAAAGGACCCATAAAATTTGGGTACCTAAAATGAGATAATATTTTTTGTAGATATGCTTCAAAACAAAGACAAGAAAAATCAATGGATAGTTGATAGTGGCTGTTTGAGACACATGACAGGTGACATATCACATTTCAATTATATTAAAAGGAAAGACGAAGGTAATGTTGTCTTTATAGATAAAATAAAGCAAAGGTCACTGGAGTTGGTAAAATTGGTAATTTTGACTCCACCTCTATTGATAACATTCTGTTTATTGATGGTTTGAAACATAATATTTTGAGTGTGAATCAACTATGTGACAAAGGTTACAAAGTCATTTTTAATGCATCTTATATGTTTGTTGGTTCTAGAAATTAGAATATATATTGTACTCAACTAGAAGACATGTCCTCACAAAATGTTAAGTGTTTTGTCTCTCTAAAAAATGATTCATTTATTTGGCACAGGAGATTTAGACATGCCAGCGTGAGCATTCTATCAAAATTTCCAAAAATGAGTCAGTAAGAGGACTACCAACCTTAAAGTTTGAAAGCAATCAGGTTTGTGAGGCTTGTTTAAAAGGTAACAAGTTAGAAGCATCTTTCCTTTTAAAAATATGGTGTCTACTAGCCAACCACTTGAACTTGTGCACATGGATTTATTCGGTAGGACTCAAAGTTTTATAAGCATTACGATTTTGTTATAGTAGATGATTACTTCAGATTTGCATTGGTTTATTTCTTATCAAATAAGGATGATGCTTTTGAAGTGTTTGACAAGTTTTGCATAAAAATTCAGATAGAAAAAGGGTACTGCTTCACGTCAATTCGAAGAGATCATGGAGGGGAATTTGATAACAAAAAACTTGAAGAATATTTTGACAACAATGGTATAACTCACAACTTCTCTTGTCCAAGGACACCTCAACAAAATGGAGTTTTAGAGAGAAAGAACGGAACTTTGGTTGATATAGCCAGGATGATGCTGTGTGAAAGTAAACTACCTCATGGATACTAAGTAGAAGCAATATCCACGTCATGTTATGTTCTTAACAGATGTCTTATAAGTCCTATTCTGAAAAGGACCTCCTATGAGCTGTGAAAAGGAAGAAAACCAAATTGCTTACTTTCGAGCTTTTGATTGTAAGTGTTTCATTCTAAACAATGGAAAAGACAACCTTGGAAAGTTCAATGCGAGATCAAATGAAGCTATTTTCCTAGGCTACAGTACTGCCAGTAAAGGATTCAGAATATATAATAAAAGAATAAACAAGATAGAAGAATCGATACATGTGGTGTTTGATAAAGCATTACCATCGACAACAACAACTGATTCAGATGATGAAGAGCATCTTTTGCTTCTTAAAAATACATCTTAGAATCAAACTATACTAATAATACCCTCAAAATTACAAAATCAAGAAGCCCCCTCTAAAGTTAGATAGAGTAGGCTCCTTCATCTCAATAAGAGCCTATGCAACGAAAAACATCGAGAGAATGGAGGGGTCTTGATACACATCAATATGTTTTTGGAGATCCCTTTGAAAGTCTAAGAATAAGATCATTGTTCAAGAACAACTTTGTGGCTCTCATCTCACAAATAGAATCAAGGACCGTTGAAGAAGCCTTTACTAACGAAAATTGGGTATCAATCGTGAAAGACGAACTAAATCAATTCGACAAAAACAAAGTATGGAATCTAGTACCTCACAGTCAAAACAAGTCAATCATTAGGACTTGGTGGGTATTTCGAGACAAACGTGACAACAATGGTAAGGTGGTAAAAATAAAACTAGACTTGTAGCTTAAGGTTACAATCAACAGGAAGGTATTGATTTTGATGAAACTTATGCACCTGTTGCTAGATTGGAATTGATTAGAATTGTACTTGCCTTTTGCATGCTATAGAAACTTCAAGTTGTTCCAAATGGATGATAAAAGTGCATTATTAAATGGTTACATTAATAAATAAATATTTGTTAAGCAACCCCCCAGGTTTTAAAGATGAAAACCATTCGAATTACGTGATGAAGTTATACAAAGCTCTGTATGGTCTAAAATAGGCTCTTCGAGCAAGGTATGAGAGGTTAACTTTCTGCTTAAGAGTAACTTTGAAAGAGGAAAGGTCGATAAAACCTTATTTATTAAAAGAAAGGAGAATGATTTACTTATAATGCAAATATATGTTAATGACATAATATTTGGTGCTACTAATCCATCCTTCTGTGAAGAATTCTCAACATTAATATAAGGAGAGTTTGAATTTGAGAATGCCAAACTGATGGGTACTCCCATGTACACTAAAACTAAACTTGATAAAGACAAAGAAGGAAAAGCTATGGATGAGACAAAGTATAGAAGAATGATTGGATCATTATTATATCTTACAAGCTCAAGACCAGAAATTATGCTTAGTGTGTGTCTTGGTGCACACTTTCAATCAAATCTAAAAGAAAGCCACCTTTAAGCAGTCAAAAGAATCTTTCAATATCTCCACGAAATTATGGACTTTGGACTATGATATCCAAAATTTGATTAATTTGATATAGTGGGATATTGTGATGCAGATTATACAGGTGATAAAGTCGATCGAAAAAGCACAAGTGATCACTATTAATTTCTTAGAGGATGTTTAGTATCTTGGTCCTGCAAAAAGCAAAACTACACAACGCTTTTGACGAATGAAGTAGAATACATAGCAATTGTCAGCTGTTGTGCTCAAATCTTATAGATGAAGCATCAACTACATGATTTTTCTATAAAATTTTCTCATATTCCTATATTATGTGATAATATTCTAAAAACCCTATGCATCATTCTAGGACTAAGCATATAGAAATCAAACATCATTTTCTTAGAGATAATATTTTAGAAGGAATCGTTGATCTTTTACATATTGGTATTGAAAATCAAGTAGCTGACATTTTCACCAAGCCACTATTTAAAGATAGATTTTGCGTGTTAAGAAAAGAGCTTAGAATGTGGAAATTTTATGATATTATTTCTGCATGAATATTCTCTGCTACTTGTCTTTGCATTTCGTTTAGCAAATGAACATTTCCTTTGGAAACTCTCTCTTGGTTTAGTAGGCCCCTTCTAGTTTAGAAGGTCCCTTTATTTTAAAAGGCTCCTCTTAGTTTAATAGAGCAAAATTATACATATATTAAAAGGTAATTTCCTTTGTTTTTTCGTTACAACATTTAAAGACAAGAGCAAAGTTTTGACAAGTGGTAGTACGGATCTGTCAAAAGATATGCAAACAATAAAACTTGTTGTATTAGCGTACGATCAGATGAGATTAACGCTCAAGAAACACCTAATATACTAGTAACACTTCTCTCCTTTTCTCACCCTTATTATTCTTCGAAGCGTCGCTCTTGACTCTCTACATTCCATCCTTCTAGTTTTATCTCAAATCTTCTAAACCTTATCCATCTCTCTTATAATGGAACGAACCAGATCAAAAGGACAAAAGAAAACTCCAACTTCTATTGATAGTTATGGTGAAGCATATGTTACTGAACCCCAAGTATTAAAAGTACACTAGGTTATAAACGATGATGATTCAGATGAAGAACCTTCTTAGTTGATCAGAAAACCATGAATTAGAGGAAATCTTATAAAGCAAGCTGATAAATTTTTTCAAAAAAAAGAAACCACTGATGTTGAAAAGAAAGATGAAGAAGAATATAGAAAAAAAAGGGAAGAAATAAAGAAAGGAAAAGCACCTGTGACTGAAGAAACTATCAAGGACTCTATTGATAGAAATGACTTGTTTCATGAAAAGATGATTCTTAAAGAAAACAAAGTAAAGAAGATAAAAATAGCTGCACAAAAAGGAAAGACATCAATACCACCAAAAATGTTTCAATCAACGGAAGCTGAAGTTCGCTCTAAAATGGAGTAAAAGAAAAGAAATGTGGTTGTTGGGAGAGTCTTGCCCTCCATGATGTTTGATAACATATGTATACCTATCTTTCCTAATTTTTTTGCAATTGGTTGGGAAAATTTCCCAAAATTAGATGAGACAGTGTGTGATGAGCTAGTCAGGCATTCTACACACACATGAGAAAGGAAGTAACTAATGGAAAACTAGCCATTGTTTCATGGGTAGGTGAAAGTGAGATTCTAATTTCTGAAGGGATTTTATGAGATTTACTGGATATAGCTCCTATAGGGAGAACTGATTTTCCTTGTCATAAATGGGATGTTGATGATCTAGATTTGGGAGAAGTTGTTAAATCCATCTGCCTTAATGCTAAAAATACCCAAGATGGGAGACTTTGGAGTAAACAATTTGACTTACTACCACAATGCTTTGCATCGTTATTAGCTACTTCTATTTTCCCTAGGAATAGTTCTGTTGAAAGGTATAGTTTGCTAGACACTTATGTAGTGTGTAATTTGCTGAAAGGAAACAAAATGAATCTCCTTACAATAATCTTAAGGTTTATGGTGGATAAAGGGAATCACAAGAATATAACCGGTTTCCTACCTTATGGAATCTTACTCACCAAGATTTTCAATCATTATGGAGTACCTTTTGCAAATTTGAGTTAGTGACAGTGCCTCGTAACGCTAGTCAAAATAAAATAAGTAGACCTACTACTATAGTAGTGGTAAGTCTAGGTCGATCCTATATAGAGTGTGTGTAAAGTTTTTGAAATGAAAGTAACTGATTTTTAATTTTAGGAGGGTTTTGGTTTTAGAAATAAGAAAATAAAATAAAGCTAAACTAATTAACAAAAGTAATGTAAAGAAAACATGTAAAAAATGATAAAAGTAGAGAATTCAGTAGGGACTCGATTCTTTGGTTCAATTTTGACCTACACCCTAATTAAACATATTTCATTGATTTGTTGTTCTTAAACCTCTCCGAGTAACTATTAATCGTTAGGTTAATAATTACCTGAGTTTTCCTTTAGGTAGTGTTTAATCAAGATACGATCGTTAATTAAACCTAACTATCGAATAACCTAGGATATGATCTCTAGATTCAATTGGGTAGTAGCATTACAAATTAGGAAAATTGATTAATCAAGGCAACAACCACATACGATGCATCATTTAACCTAGGTTATCTTATCCCTAATGATAACGAATCATTAGTCGCTATACATGAATTTCAACATAATAATTACGGATTATATTCAAAATTTAGCAATGGGTTTGCAAATAAATGATTTAATGAACACATTAAAATCATCTTTTCACATTACCCAATAGTTTCATACACAAATAACCAAAAAATAACAAGAATACAATTATCCATACACAAACCCAAATCAATTAACATAGGATATCACAATCAATTTCTAATGAGAGAAAGAAACAACAAAAACAATGAAATACACTTAACCCATGTCATCAGCGTCGAAGTCACCTCCAAATCGGACGCCGGGATGTCTAGCCCTTCATGGGTCTCTCCCATAAAAAATGCTTTAGCCTCTCCAAAAATTAATGTCCCACCGAAGACTCCTCTCTCACTCTTATTATGGCGCCTCCTATGTTACTATTCTCATTTTCTAATTTTATTGTTGGTCCACCATCACTCTTCACTCCTTTTTAAAACCCACACTCCCCTCTTGAAAATGTCTGCGTTTCGTAGATGTTTTCTACATTTATGTATGTCTACGTGAAGCGTAAACTTGTTTGTGTTTCCTCTCCTGCGTCCAACCTGCTGCTTTACGTTTTCTTCCTTACTGCTATCGTTTCAGTCTTGATGTGCGTTATTCCTTAGACGTTGTTATGCGTCTGCTGTGTATTGCTTTTGCTACCTTCATCTACTGCTGGAACAACTAATCCTGATTTTTCCCATTAAATTTGAACTCACGTTCTTGCATGGGACATGCATAGCTGTGACCAAATTTAATTCATTTTCTTTGCATTTTCATTTCTTGTCTTCCTCTTGTCTTTATTTACTCTAATCTTCTTCTTGTTCCAAGAAAAAAAGTGAATGTAAATCTTCAAAAAATGGCCCAAATATCATGCTTTTGACTTCCTTTAACTTCTTTACTTCCGAATTGTGCCTAAAATCACATATGAGTGAAAGTGATTATCTTGATCAATTTCATGTCTATAATCACTAAGTGTTATGGAATAATTTCATAATTAATTAACCATCTATCAGTTTCCCCTACATTTAGCTTTTGGTCATCTTCAGGCAAAACATCAAAATTAAGCTCATAAATCCAAACACAATTACTCATCTCCTATATTTCCCAATAATACATAATCATGAACAAAGATGAATGATTTTCAAAAATCATAGCAGGAACTTAACATTCCAAGCTTTAACTCATGATCAATCAACATTCAATACCTTTACAAATCGAGCAATCTAATGGTAGACTAGGAAAATGTGTTTAACTAAAATAAATCCATGGCCACACTCAATACCATTTATGATCATGATAATCCACAACTTTGCATATCATTTCATTTCTCCACCACTAAAGGTTACATGTAAAATCATAGATCAAAGGACTTTTTAGGATTGTAATGTGGGCAAAGGTAAGGTGAGATGTATTCAGGTCAAATAACTTAAAAGTCGTTAAAGCTAGTAAAACAAGCAATACTCAATATACTATCAAGTGCAAAAACTAACATTCACCCATAATTGTGTACATCAACTATAATGAATGCAAAAACAAGTTTCACAACTCAAACTCGAGCTTTCATACACTAACCATATGAAGTATATATCAATCTGAAGGGATCACTCATAAAATTGATGATAATACATTGAAACCACAAAGAGTGACTCTTTCAAGCCAACATCTACCTTATATTCAACATACTCAAGTAACTCATTCAATACAACTTTAGGAGGATGCATTAAGTATGAATAACCTTGCAAACCACATATGCACTTCCTCCTTGATACATTTATTTAAAAAAAATTTCTTTTTCTTTCTTTCTTTTTCTTTTCTCTTTGCTTTCTTTCTTTTCCTTTCTTTTCTTTTCTCTTATAAAAATTAAAATAAACTACATCAACATAGGCATTTCAATGATAAGGCATAAAATAACATCTAACATTATAACCAACCCACATATATGCATACCCCCACACATATACTTTTGTATATCCACAAACTTAACAATCAACAAATGTTTCACTAGCTTTAAGGCTTAGGAAGTACATTTGGTTATGTTAAAGCACATAATGTGGCTAATACACAAAGAAAAGGTAAATAAAAATCAAGGGGGCTTATTAAAAAGGAAAAATCATATAATGGGTAGGTTATTTGGCTAATATTTTTCGGAAAAGCAAAGAATGCCTAATTATATCCATACTAATGCATGTGATAAAAATGTGGTCTCGAATAAAATTCAAGGCAAAATGAAGATGTACATGTCATAAAGGTCACACATTACCAAAAGACAATGAGATTGATATGAATGTGTCAGTCTAATAAGGCTTAAAATCTCACCGACTTTGTCTACCACTAGTGGCGACTCCTCTAAAGATAATGCACATCGACCAATCATAAGACTAAAAGTACATGCTAAAGATGCTACAAAATTCTGCAGTCAATTCACACTGTAATTATGACTATATAGTCCTAGAATCAACAGAAAAGAGAAAACATTTCTTTTGTTATTTTATTATTTCTCTCATTTTGATTGAAAACTTAAAACAAGTAAAGCAAACAAATTCAAAAACACACATGCATAAAAAATTATGGAAATGTAAAGAAAAGAAATTTACTTCCCTTGGTTTACCTCCCAAGAAGCGCCTTTGTTTAGAGTCACTGGTCGACTCCTTTTTCTCCTCACATGACAAAATTATGATTTCCTGGTGGCACATGTTGTTCCTCCTCATGAGGTTCTTACGGATAGGGCCTTGGTTAATAATCGTTCACCTCCAGCATCTTCCTTATCTTCAGATTCTTCATCTCTATTGAGTCCTCGCTCTTTTAAAATAATTCAAATGACTTTTCGCCTTTTTCTTCTTCGTTTAATTCTTCTAGCCTGCTAGGTAAAGGTGAAAGGTTAGTCTCGAAAATAATTACGGACTTAGTACTTTTCTCTGAGCTAAATGATGTATCATATTATTCTTTAAGCTCCTCCTCAACTTCTCCGGCACAAGCAATTCCTTGACTGTTACTCTCAAATTTTTCAAGCTCCTTATCACTTTGAAAAGTTTCTACACAAACATCCATTGGGTACACCTCGGGTTGATAAGACTGCTCATCTTCTCTTTGCGGTTCCAAATAATTGATATTTCTCCATCGAGGCAATGCATCTTTGTCGGAACCATTTCACTTCCTGCTGAAATTGCAAAATGTTAGCAGCGACATTATTAACTAATTCTTCCAAGGATATACCTGAGTTTTGTTAGCTCTCCCAATTTTGGAAATTAGACCAAAATTTCCTTTCATCTTACTGGAATTGTTGGATATCCTGTTGGGTCTGTTGTATACTCTCTTGAAGCTGCATCATACCTTGTTGAAATTAAAGATTGGTAGTATTACAAGTCTTGATATAATAGTCAGGTGTACCTAAATTGTGATAAGAAACTTCTGATATGTATAGGAATTGTTATGCGTTTTGCAAACTATCATAGAAGTAACTTTGTTGATTATCCCATCTATAACTAAAGGTAGGTTGATCAGTCCAACACTGGTTATAGGATTGAGATTATGAGTTAAAGAAAAAATTACTTCCATCTATGATGGTTTTTTTAATAAATCATAAACATGAAACATAACAATGAAAGGATCACGAAATAACTGAAAAGACACCAGTTGCGAATAAATATATACAAAATACCAATTAAAATCACAAACAAAAACTAAAACAACGTACTCTCAGCAACGACTCTAAAATTTGATAGTGCGTCGTAACGCTAGTTAAAATAAAATAACTATAATTACTATTATAGCAGTGGTGAGTCTAGGTTGATCCCACAGAGAGTGTGTGTAAAGTTTCCTAAATGAAAGTAACTGGTGTTTAAGTTTAGGGGGGTTTTGGTTTTAGAAATAAGAAAATAAAATAAAGTTAAACTAACTAACGAAAGCAATGTAAAGGAAACATGTAAAAATGATAAAAGTGGGGATTTCGGTAGGGACCTGGTTCTTTGGTTCAATCTTAACCTACACCCTAATTAAACATATTTCATAGATTTATTGTTCTTAAACCTCTCTTAGAAACTATTAATCGTGGGTTAATAATTAACCTGAGTTTTTTCTTATGTAGTGTTTAATCAAGATACGATCGTTAATTAAACCTAACTACCGAATAACCTATGATATTAGGTAGTAGCATTACGAATTAGAAAAACCGATTAATCAAGGAATTAACCACATACAATGCGTCATTTAACCTAGGTTATGTTATCCCTAATGATCACGGATTATTAGTCGCTACACATGAATTTCAACATAACAATTACGAATTATATCGAAATTCTAGCAATGAGTTTGTAAATAAACAATTCAATAAACGCATTAAAATCATCTTTTCACAATACTCAATGGGTTAATATATAAATTGTTGGATCGAAAAAAGAAAGCATGCTATATTTAGAGAACCGGTAGATTTCAAAACTTTTTAGAAATCATATTTGCAGCGGAAGCAATATATCCAAGTCATCATGCCAATCCATACATGATATGGTATAAGGATAATAATAAACATGAACATGATAGTGATATTACCGGCTCCTTCGCTACAGCTTTAATTCCTCGTTGCGCTATCCTCTCCTTCTTGTTGCATCCAAAGCTTTTTCTTTTGAATCCTTTTCTTTGTCAATCTATCCTCTCCTTGTTGTTTTATTCTCAACCAACTTGATCTACGACTTGTTCTTCTAAGACAACTTGGTTAACGAGATCCTTTGGTGGGAAAGGAGAAGAAACACTTTAGAGGAGTATTTTCTTAGAAGAAAGAAGGAAACAATAAGACAATTCTCATGTAATTTTCAATTTTTTTTCATGAAGATTGGAGAGAGAGTGATAAAATTGTAAGAACCCCCTCTTACAGTCTCCCACTTTCGGTTAATAACAAAGGAAAAAAGAGTCTTCCATCTAATGCATCATTTCTTCATTTAATCAATCATAAAGAAGCCATTAAATGAGACTCTTCCATTTGTCTTTAAGATGACTATATGAAAAGTCTATTAACCTAAATGTTATCATGTTAATTTCGATTTTTGATAATGTAAGAAGGAAGATGGTCCATCCAATGTACATCTTTCTTCTTTATTCCTATCAATCTAATAGGTTACATGCTAACATTAAAAGATATGTTGGACCCCGAACTTTTCTTATAATTGCAAGTTAAAATTTGACACGAAAGGAGAAATTGGTGGTGAATTAGTCATGTGTAAAGAGAAAGAAAATTTGGGAATGTAAATGGTTTTATAAGATTAAGATAGGTAAAATGTGTGTATACTTTTGTTAGTGATGGTTATGATTAATGATAGCCTAAAATGGTGTTTTG
>JANITX010000210.1:44067978-44096932 GCA_027564395.1 Erythroxylum ulei
AATTAAGTACATGCATGAGTTGGATGATGTTTTAAGTGTTGAGAATGAGCACTTGCATGAGAAGTTTCAGTATTATAGCTTCGGTAATACCCAGGATGTTTTATATGAACTTGGTGTAATTTCGAAAATATACAGATTATGTATTTGAAATTGTGGGACATAGAAGTTCATTGTGATGTAGTTAAGTACATGAAATTGTGGTAAAGAACAGTATGGCTATAGGTTCTGCATTGGTTGTAGTTTGAAAGTTAAGTCACAGTAGTAAGAATGGAAAATACGCAGTAGTGGGAGAAAGTGAATAGGTAGTTTCGGATTTCTAATGTGTTTAAGGAATCTAGACTTTTAGTTTATTCGAAGTTGTGGAGTTGAAATGGAAGTAGAAGAATTGGTTTTAGTGTGTTATATCTTCATTGAATATGATGGAACTGAGAAAATCTGGGAAAAGAATGAAAGAAGAAGATGATTAAAATGCAGTAAAGTTCGCAGTGGCTAACTCTATTTAGTTCGCCGTGGCCAACTCGAAGGAATTGTTTTCTGTAAAAGTTCGTTGCGGCAAACTTTTAAGAAAATGTCGAAGAATTTGGCTGTTTGGAAAGTTCGCCGCGGCGAAGTTTCCTGACAACTGAAACATACTTTGGTATTTTAGGCATAACTTTCTTTGTAGTTATCAGAATTGAGTGATTTTTTATTTAGATTAAACTAAAGACATGGGGATACAATTTTTCTCAAGCAATGGAGTTCTAATTCTGCCTTTAAGAATATAAGAATTTGATTGGAAGTTGAGATAAGAATTCTGTTGAAGCTTAAGAACAGTCATTAATCTTTTAGAAATAACTTTCAATATACTGACCCAAATTGGATAAACTTGGTATCAGTGGAAACATAAGATAAATGGGGAAAACGTTCTAAAAGGAAGTATTACCTAATTACCTCACATTCCTGATGAGAATAATTGAACAAGGTGAAACCGAAAGTTGGTTGTGAAATAAATTTGGATTGAGCGATTGAGTATGGTTTCATATGTTTGACAATGTGATAAGATTAAGGATAAGAAACCTCAATTTTTGACATGAAATGCATCATACATATTCAGTATACATGATTGTGCATAATTGAATTTATAATTGTTCATAATGATATGTGCTTGTATTAAATGTTTTAGAGGAACCCATAAAGCGACCGATTTCAGATATTACCGGGACATCGAGACAATAAGCAATAGGGTAGATTTTGTAAGTAATTTAGATGGTATTATTTGTAAGTAAGTGTTGTTGAATAATTGTGGGTAATTCAGTAAGAAATCTAGTGAGAAATTTTGGATAGCTCTGCTTGACTGTTTGTTTACTGGTTGACTTTAATCCATTGAATGATTTGCAAAGCCGTCAGATTGATATGTTTGAATTTTGGCATGAAAGCAATGATTGGCTAATTTCATGTTTGGTTTTAAAACTGTTGGGTAAATAGGCATGCCTAGAAGGGTTTGTAGCTGCTCTTGTTATTGACACCTCAGTGTCTCCTGATATCGACACCTCGGTCTCCTGTATTGGCACTTCGGTGTCTCTGATACCAATCATGGTATCTCCTGTATAAGTCCCGTTACCCGCTTCTGTAAATGGATTTAACAGTTATATGATTTTGTATTCTGATTTCTGTTTGACTTTGATATAAACAATAAATTGTGTTCTGATTATGAAGGGTTTATACCCTCTTTTGAGACTCAGTTCTGTTTTTGTACAATTTGTCTGAGATCCAATATAATATGTATGAATTGTTCGTTCCGATAAACGGTTAATGCATGCTTTTGATATATCATGATTGTGTATAATTAGTTGTCATGCATAGATTAGTTATTACTCACTAAGCTATATGCTTAGCACGATGAATTTGCCCCGTGTAGGTTCAGAGAAAAGGACATAAGGACTGGGACGAGTCAACCACAATGACCAATGGAGTTGGAGCCTTTTTTTGTTAAAACTGTATTTTGGAATTTGTTTTTGGCTTATCTTTGATGTATATGACTTTGGATTTAGTTGAAGGTTTGTAATATTCTTAATTTAGGCTGGTTTCAGAAAGTATGATATGTAATATATGTTTGTTGAAATTTTGGAATTGCATACATATGAATGTTTCGTATGTTTCAGTTTTGTCTCAATTCTGTAAGCATGTATGTTATGTTGTTTGCGTGGCGTCCCATATCCTCCCTGGGGGTATCAGGGCATCACAGTAAATCTCTATCAACAACTAAAGAACATTCAAGCCAATCAAGATCAAATGCGAGAACAAATAGACAACATGCAGAATCCACTTTTTGACATGCAAATTTTGCTCAGAAGAATCCTTAAATCTCTTCAGTAACTCTGTTGATACTTGTTTTCTGCTTGGCTTATTTATACTGATGGTTTTGTTTAATGCATCATTTACTCTTTTCCTCTATTTCATTATTATTTCCTCCTTATTCTCATTTATTTTAGATGATGACAAATGGGGAGAGTTTATATGATATATTTTTGCATATTTTTTGAATATATGATGATATATTTCTAAATGCATATTGCTCAATGCTGCTCGAATAAATATGTGATTGATTATCTTGTTGAAAATTGTGAAAATATGTGATATATAAACGATAGGCTCCTTTCTTAAGAGATATGCTCCTGCTAATTATGATTGAACATATAAAAGTCTCAGCTATCTTTCGATATCTCTTTGAATTTTGAAAAATATATCAAAAAGAGGGAGATTATTAGCTCAAGGTTTATATTTAACGATGATACCTGTACAATATTTCAAAAATTCAAATTGGATGTATTTCTTTGTAAAATTAATGGTCTAATTCTAAAAAAGGAAACAAAATAATAAGAAATACGTTTTCTTTCTTACAAGAATCTTATTTATGAATGGTGTATTCAAAAAGATCCTACTAATTATGGTCATATATTAGCTTCGTGATTACTGAAAGATTTTTGGCAAATATGATATCGAAGTTATTTAAATCCATCCAGTTGACTAAAGATGCAAGTGAAACAATAGCTAGTTGAAAAAATTGACTATTTAAAAAAGAACTACAATACTTATGAAATAGAAGGAACATATTCAGACTATCGAAGAGTAAATTACTCTATCAAGAGAGAAATTGTTTTGTTTTTCTGTGAACTTTTTAAAAACTTGTGGTACACTTGAGTGACAGGTTTATAATGAGAAAGCCCTTGGATCATGAAGAAAGGTTGACCACAAGGTTATACCGGTCAACCAGAGTGTCTCGAATAGGATATATGGAGTAGTTTTGAACAAACGAGGGGACTAAAATTTTGCTTTGAACTCACAATTATAACGGTCTAGTTGAAATTGGACCGTATATATATTTGGGTTTGACATGTAACCGAACCAAAAAGGCCGATATATACTTGGCTAAATACAGTTAAATTTCGTTTGTGGTTTTTAAGATATATATGTATATACAATGTAAGGATCACATGTAAAATTGACAGTCTCGATTTCCTCCTAAATTTTAATAGAAAATAAAAGATTAAAACCACGGATGCCAAGTTGGATCCATCATGCACAAGTTCCTCGGGGTCAACGCAGCTTCAACCAATTCAGTGACGCCCCTCTGCACTGACTGTGGCGGGTCAACAGCATTTTCCTCCTAATGCAACAAAAGAAAAGGAGCATTCAATGTTGTCATACAACCAGGTAATTGATCATATAAGCCTAAACAATTGTCAAAGAAACATTCAATGTTTGTCATACAATCAGGTAACTGATCATATAATCCTCAGCAATAGTCAATTATACCTCCTCCGAAAGAAATTGTGGAGCGATTCCATTGATGCGGTTGATTACGTGGTCAACGTTTGTGGTCACCTTATTTTTGAAGTCAACAGGATTCATGCTGCTCCCTCCAGCAACAGGAGCCAGTGGCATTACAAGCGGTCTTCTCCACGACCAAGACAACAGCTCATCACGGAAAAACATAGCTAATTGGTGCCATAAATGCTCGGTTTGCTGCAATAACCAAAATTTCACCCATCAAACTCGGTATTCAAACACAAATTAATACTTGATGCTCCAAGTGTAAACTTACTTTGGGTGAAACCACTGCCTGTGCTGCTGCACACATTGCAGAAACTATAAGACCTTCAACTCCGAAGTGAGAGAAGAAAGCCTGCATATTCCTTGTTAGACGAAAAGGAACTGGTTCATTGAACTCAATCATCCCATTAGCATCATAAGCGGGGTGGAAATCTGTTTGGAAAACTTTTCCAGTGTTCTTAGCAAATAGTATCTTGTTTGGTGACCTTCCCCCTATTTGCAGCATAAAGGACATGAAGCTTGAAAGTGCCAACTGGATTGCAAATTGTTTCTTGAAAGCCCACATATGGTTTCCACTCAGTAAAGTCTTGTACATGTATTGAGAAAAGATATTATCAGTCACATGACCTTTTGTTATATCATTGTAAGCTTGGAGGCGGAGGTCTACGACAGCTTCGGGAGAAATTTGACCAGATATAGCTTGGTTCAATTGCTCCTTGAAGTAAGTAATAGGCAAATCTGCTTCTCGATCATTCCTTGCACAATAGTTTTCGTAAACCTCAAGGAAGGTGCTATACATCAAATCGTCCTCCACCATTCGAACCTAGCCATGCAGCAAAAATTATTATTATTATTTATACTGTGCCTCAAATTGGCTCTTCTCTTATCTGCGGGCTGGTCAGCAAATGATAATGTGCAAATGAACGGAAATACCAAGGAATAATGTTTTAGAGCCAATAGATTGAAATGCCAGTATCAACAGTACCATTGAAACATTATCTCCAGTTATTTGTCTCGCTAATCCATGCCATAATGAACTCAGGGTGTTACACTTTACATAGCAAATTTTATTACCTGGGACCACACAGGAATGATGATCGGCGTGTGAATGGACACATGGCGACGCCTAGATTCTTTGTGTTTATCAAACATCTGGTTCATTACACGGAATAGCTGCAGCATGCGCTCGTCACTTCTAGCATTAGGTGTTAAAGATGTCTGAACAATAAAATGACGCTGAGAACCATCAGAACCAATAAGAGTCAGACGTCGGAAACTGCTTCCATGCCTTCGAACAATTGGAATATCAGCTCCAACTCTGTCCAGCTTTACTGTATGATCTGGTGCAATTTCCTAGAAACAGTAAAAAGTCACTTAGCACTGGAGTATCCATAGAAGCTCAAGAGATATATAGTAACGTCAGACGGCAGACCTGATCTGTAAAATACTGCCCTGGAACCTCTACATCAACAACATGAAAATCACGCAACACCCTGCTTTCTTCTTCAAGTTTCAAAACAGCTGGAAACCTGTCTTCCACATTGCTTTGCAGAACATTTTTCCAATGTTTCAAGCGCTCGGTCAGTTCAGAGAGGGTGGCTGGGAAGGTAGCTGTACTTTCAGGATCAAGATCACGCTCAAAATCCTGTTTGTATTCTTTCACAAAGTCAACATGCTTATTCACAGCATCAGCAGAAAAGCAAGCCCTGCAAACACCAGAGAGTTCTTTCTTCAGAGATTGGGGAACCTCCGCCGTAGTGGCAGTTGGGTACTTGTAACAGCGGTGGAGCAGTGCATTAACCACTGCAAGAAGTCTTTCTTCTGGCAAAGTAACAAACCGAGAACCAATTTCTGTGAGCAGAATCTGCAAAATCAGGAATCCTGTTATACAACACCATTGTTGGCATAGTAAAAGAGGAAAATAAACCAGACTGATCAAGATGCTTAAGGCAATAATTAAAATTCATGAAAAAGGATTTACACAGCTGTAAAGTTTCAAGAGTAGAATATAAAGCAATATGAAGCTCTTTCTTCGGGATTAAGTATAGCCTTTTAGATGTTAAATTGCAACCCTTAATTAATGGTACAACTTCCTCTATAACATATTAGAGAAATTAAATTATTAAAAGAGAAAACATCACATGACAAGCATAGCATGGAATCACCACCTCAAGTTCACTAGCCAAATTAGTGTGCTTGCTTCTAAGTGCCTCCATTATTTCCTTTGCCGCATCAAAAGCACTGGCAGCAGAAGCCACAAGTCCCAGTGCACCATTACGCCTTGCAGCACTCTGGCCTTCATTGATTGTTGAAGAATTGTGTTGCACAGTTTGATCATTGGCAGGATGCACATTGCCTTCAACCACGGTTGATCTTTCAGGTTCTTGATTGTGAGAACTTCCTCCATCATGAGATCCAATACCACCTCCAGATTCAGCACCTTGGCCTTGGTTGTCCGTGACTAGGCTACTTGCGCCATGACTCTGTACTCTTGCATTTCCATCAGCCAAACCAAGAGCACTGACGCTCGAACCTGTTGTATTTTGTTGCATTCTTTGCTGAGCCATTGCTAGTCTACCTAGTTCAGATTTATTTGCAACATCACGACGCTCAAGCAAGTATGTTCGTAGCCAGTAATAAAGAGCCTAGGAATTAAAATGAGAAAACATCAAGAAATAAAAAGAGAACAGATCACATAATTAGTGTCTTTGAGATTAAAATAAGATGCAATTTTTAACTATGCACTAAAGCTGGCATAAGATTTACCTGTGGATAGACAGTGGCAATCTTCAGCAGGACAAGTTTGCAATGAGGTGCCTCCGTCCTCTGCAATGAAAGTAATAGCTGCGGAATCCAAGCAAGCCAAACCCAGTGGGGAATCTGGTCCAAGTATTTATCAAATGCTCTACCCACAGGTTCACTAGGGGTATCAAAGCTGAGAAGATATAGAACTCGAGCAAGATGGCTTCTAGAATTTGAAACCCCAAATTTGATACCTTGAAGAAAACAGCTAACAGCATATTCCAACCAAATCTCATCATGTGTTTCTTTATAAGCCTGGAAATACAGATGGTCACAACAAAGTTCAGATATCTGGGGTCAATGAAATTAAAGTAAATTAAAACGGGGGGTCCATGAAAGTAAAGTAAATTAAAACGGTATACCATGTCGCAATAATTTCCCCAGCTTATCCATCCTTTAGGTGAATTTTTGAATAGAGTGACGGCATTGGAATATGCAACATTAGCTCCATCAGAGTCATTAAGTTTCAAGAGAAAATCCCCCTTGAGACGAAATATTTCTGCTTTATGTTTTGCAGGAAAATACTCCAGATTAGTGCTGTTTATCAAATTGAGGCCACTGGTAAGTTCTCCCTTCATCTCCAGATAAGCCTTTGCCTGCTCCCTTATCTTAACAAAAGCTTCCTATAAACATATAACAAAAGAACCAGTCAGATACTCCATCTACACCCTATGAGTGGAAAAAACCAAATACCAATAGAAGCTTGCTCCCTTCATCTATCTCTTTGGTCTTTGGTGCAATTTTTCTTGTTTTAAGTTCTCTTTCCCCAGGAGGTGGAGAGCTGGGGTGAAAAGAGAAAATGTGGGAAGGACTTGCTAATTGGCTAAAAGGAACTTATCAGAATGCCTAAAATAAGCCTACTTAGTTTTTATTTCCATACACAAACAAGTAAATGCTGAATAATAGTAACTACCCAAGTCCAAACATTACAGAAAGAATAAAGTGCATTGTAATTGCCAGGGAAATGAGAACGGATGAACATTTCCTTACTTTCAGACACAAGAACCTTAAAATGCAGTTACCTGAACTTCCATGGTTGAATGGCCATACATCTTCTCAAGAATTGTGACACAGACATCATAGAGGCTTTGTTTCCGAGCAATATGAGCAAGCTTATTTACATTCCATGCTTTGTCACGATAACCAAGGTGATGAAGTTGGGGATTAGTTGTGCCAAAATCTTTGAATGCATCGATAACAGCATTATACATTTCATTTCTCCATTGGAGCAGATCGTACCAAACAGACATAATATCCCATTCATTTGGAGTTCTCAGTCTCCAAGTCTCTAGTATGTCTTTTAGATCTGCATAAAGGTTTCCATGCACATTAACAGCAGAACTAGAAGTAAAACTTTTTCCACTGGTAATGTCCACAAGGATCCGGGCAGACTCTTGCACTTCAACAAGCTGCTGGAACTGCTGCAATAGAGGAATCCTTGCATGAACAGACATTTCAGGCAACTGCCACCATTGTTCTAAAGCAAGATCAACTCCTTTTCCTACCATGCTTTCAGCATCTACAACACTATTTGTATTCCTTTCATGAAGGGCAAAATAAGCTTGAATGAGCCGAAGTTTTGGTGTTTCTTCCACCTGAGCCTTGGGAATAACGTGATCCTTCATATATGCCCATTCCGGTAATTTCCAAAGGCTGTCAAGAAGAATTTCATAATTCTCAATGCTTTTACCAAAATCAGCTAGTGCATCCCACTGACTAAGCTGGTTAGCACAGTAAAGCCATTGTTCTTCCCATAGACACATCTCTGCCTTGGGTACTGTGTTGTTATAGGTTCCTTGAGTTGCCTTAAGCATGGCTTGGTAAAAGAGGCTCTGAGCACGATGCCAGTAACCATGTTGAACCAGTGAAAGTCCAGCTCTTGTTTCTGCAGTGATTGACCTTTTCTTCCACAGCCCACATCTCATATCTTCTTCGTTTAGCAAACGGTAAAGCTCAGCTAGAGACTCAGAGCACTTTGTATCATTTATGAACAGCATGACATGACTTTCTAACAAGGCCAGTGCAATATGCCAAGCATTATAAGTTTTTCCAATATATTTAATAAGCTCACTTGGGATTCGAGGTTGAGGATGACTCAACTGAAGGCCTTCTAGAAGTGCTTGCACAACATTTGGTCTGCTAGCTTGCTGCTTCTTATGATAATCTTTTGACAACAGCGTAATCAGAGGTTTGGCTAGGGCTATCTGATCTTCTTTTCGTAAAGTCACCCACACAATTGGAAACACCAGCACCCACAAATGGTATGCAACATTAGCATCTGTGTGTGCCAACTCTCGCAATGGAATGACAAGATCAGACACCTGAAAGTAAGAGGAAAGTGTGATTGTCAAATACACTCGCACTCAGTCCTCTCATGCATATGATTGCAACATAACATATTTCATTCAACACTCTAATCTTTTAAGGAAAAGGGACACTCATTCCAAGATAGCATAGTTAAGAAATAAAGGAAAATAACCCCCAGAATGGAAATTTCAGCAAGCCCTTAAGCAGACAAGTAGGAAATTAACAAGTAACCAGTAATCAAACTACAAGCACCATTAATGGTTACTACATGAAAAACCATCGAAATTGCAGAGTTCATTTGAACACCCAAAAAAAAAAAATCATAACCTGGAGTTTGTTCATCTCATTGAGAAACTGAGCGTGCTTAAGAACAAGACTATCAAGTGTCAGTGGAGCTTCCTCAGGACCCTCTGAAATATCAGTAACCATTGGTTGCACACCAGAAGTATCAGAAAGGGAAGATGAAGCCACAAGTGGGAGGACCCTAGCAGAGTTTGGAGCAAGGGTGATAGGTTTATCCTCAACTAAGATTGCAAGAAGAAGATCTAGACCTTGTTTTAACCAGAAAACATCACTTAAAGCTTCCCAGTCCTGAACTTGGATAATATACTGCAGCCTTGTAAACAACGTTTTACCAAGTGATTCATGATAAAGCAAAAAAAATTTCATTCTCATTTCAGGATCCCTTGCCCGTAAACCAAGCATGAATTGTCTTTCCACCTTCTGAAACACCTCTTTCCTGAGAGGCAGCGGATATCTAACAGTAAATTCAAATACATCATTAATATAATAAAAACAAGAACAACAATCAATTCAAAGCACCACGTACTTATTTGAATTGGCACAAACTCCATGAAGAAGCTGAAGGTATTTCCTGTCCCACTCTTCAAGGGCATCAGGGGGGAAGGTCTGCTTATCAACTTGTGAAAGCTTTTGAAGAAATGACACAATTTCCTTAGGATTAAGAAAAGCATTTGATATGCCTACTCCTGTTTTGCTGAAATCCTCTTCAATCCACCCTTTTATCACATCTAGTATGCAGAGAAGCACACTTGGATCAGTGCCTTTTTCAGAGAGCAACGCATTCAAGATTTGAGTCACAGATCGTTTGCATTCAGGAACAATCATTACTTTCTCACTAATAAGCATCAGGACGGATTTTAGATTAGAAATGACTGCTCCAAACTCAGCACCTTGACGAGAAGAAGAGACAGCTGCGTCCGAATCAGTTCGTTGACCCTGACAAGTAAGACGTTTAACATTAGTAAATGGAAATAATAACAAATAGTAACTTTTACACAAGTTCCAACAAAGAGAGAAGCTATTAATAAGGCTCCATGTAACATGAAATGAAAGGCAGTTGGCAGGCGATTCTTAAAACAATGTAGAAAAGATAGCTTAGGTTAAACATTGAAATTGATAAATTAATCATGTAAAAGACAAAAAAGAAAGTTACACTGTCAATACCCATTAAGATAAAAAAAAGTTTGTCGTCTCAACAACAAATGTAAGTTAATGAAATAAAAACAAGTAATATGTTTTACATAAGTGCTAACCAAGGGGATAAGATATTAACAACACTCTTTACTATGAAATGCAAGTTACTAGGAATGAAGTCCTTGAAACAATCTGAGAAACAGAATTGAAACTGAATATTGTCCATAATTGAGGCATGGAAGAATAAGAACTTTAGATTGTCAATATCCACGACAATGAAAAGTTCAACCATTTCAAATGGTCCATAATTGAGGCATGGAAGAATAAGAACTTTAGATTGCCAATATCCACTAAAATGAAAAGTTCAACCATTTCAATATAAAGTGAAGAAATGTACAAAAAGCACTTGAATTACAAAGTTTTAGGGAAAGATGAATTAACTTAAGGAGCACATATCAAAAGCTATCAATTAAACAAAGGAATTAACCATAGAGGAACTTAATTACAAATTTGAAATTAAGGGGAGATTAAGAATTAAAGAATCTCATCAATTGAAAACTACAAAAAGAACCATAGATATTACAACATCCATAATGTTTCATGCTACTTCCCAAGGATCTCTCCTACCAGTAATTTTAGTGTCTCGTCATAGAAACTCTGCTCAAACGATAACATGTGCTAAAGAACAACTCAACCCAAATGCTTAAACCAATAGCTAAAGCTCAGCAATTGGAACATATATTATTCTTGAGACCTTTCACTCATAAAAGCCTACAATAGCATGTCAACGATAGCTTAAGATGATGGGAAAGGTCAAACAAATGAATTGCATATTATTCTTGAGAACTGAATCAGCATAATTAAAGCTCAGCAACATTGGAGGTTATGTTAAGTAATTATTGTGATGGCATACTTGTTTCAGATGAGAACCTACTGATGATCCCATATCACGAGCCAAACGTTGAAGGATGTGGACCAAGATACGTGGTTCAACATACTTCTCCACCTCCGTTAAAGTTTTAATGACAAGCAGCACAAAGCTAGTTGAATTAGAAGAAGTATCCTCATTAGATGCCTGTGGAGCTGTAACAGTAGCAATGTGTTTCTGAATAAGCTCATCAACTTTATGATACAATTGCTTCACATCTGATGGTGTAACAGCCGCTTCAGGTGGAAATGCAATAAAGACCATCTTCAACAGAGAGCACAGTGACTTCCCAGCATCTAGCATTTTGTGTTTGAAACAGGGTTCTAGAATCTGATAACAAAAGAACAGTATCATACCAAAAACAGTCATTAGAAACCCTCAGAAACAAAAGAAAGGAAATCCTTCTATGTGGGACATACCTGAGATATCTGGTTGATGTTGTTTCTAATAAATAAATGAGGTTGTTTCTCCAAAACTTTGTTCATCACATCCAAACCCTGGGCAAGTGCAGTGGAAGGATCCTTTGATTGTGATGGGCTGCTGAGCAGTTTCTCCAAATAATTAAATTTGACATTAGCATTTGGCCACACCTCCAAAGCTTGTGAAAGTAGCTCCAGAGCTTGTTTGTACATAACACTTGCTTCCTTTTCCTTGGGCTCTATGACCAATGCAACCTATGTCACCACCAAATAAAATTCAAAGTCATGCCTCTATGATAAACAGCAATTTGAACAACCATGTGATAAACCTGAGTCATCTATGCCATAACCACAATAATCATTTTTTATTTACAAAAATAAATCCTAAAAAGAGATGCGCTATGAAACAACAGTCATCATATGCACAAAAATGGAAACTTTGCATTGCCAACAAAGCTGCTGCACACGATAACTATATCCATCTTTCAAACAACCAAAAACAGAATTGATAGATCCGAAAGCATGATTTCAAGATTACAAAAATCATTAACTTCTTGTAGTACGCTTGACTGTTGATAGTCCTTGTGACAAGCTTTCATCACGACATTGCCAAAGTATTTTTATCAGGTAGGAGACACGAAATGAGTACAGTTTCAACCAAATGCTAAAAGAAAGTTTAGAGAGTATAAAACTAGGAACAAAGCATTTAAAGGAAACTTGAATAGGAACAGGACAAGTGTTTTAGATCTCTTTGCTATTTTTAGTGACAATGATCTAGTATAATGTGAAGCCATATAAGGTCACGAAGCTCAATGACAATTGGTTGCATATTTAACAAAAGTAAAAAGAAGATTAATAAACAAAAAATGGGTAAAGGTTCCAGAGAAATTGAGCTAGAATAAGATGTATTGTCTTCAACCATCTTTGCAAATGGCCTAGGCTCATGAAAAGCTATATCAGGGCAAAGCACTTCAAGACCTCAAACTAGAAGCATTAATAACCGACAATTACAACTACAGCCATTAACAAACTGATAAGCTTGCACTTCCTTTTGACTCTGATATATGAAGTCAAAACTTGGAAATATTTTTTAATTAGCAAAGAAGCCTCACTCTGATAAGGAAATTGATTATCATTTCTTCCATTGCAGCATTGGGCTTGAACTCTTCATCAGGTTGGCCACCGGATCCAGGGGTTTCTACATTAGGGATTGATGACGCACCACCAGGTGACATTACACAGAGGGCTTGAAGACCAGGTTCAACCTTAACCCTTTTATTTGGATCTGGAAAATTAGAACCATCAACTGTACGCTTCAAATCAGTACCAGCAGACCCAGTGTTGAATCCCTCATTAGTCTGACTGGGGACATCACTATCAGTCACAACTTTCATTTCATTTTGTCTTTGCCTTTCCCAACCAACCACCAGTCCAGCAAGTTCAATTGCAAGACGCCTGTTTTCTGCCGTTGTATTGTATGGCAATCCTAGTCGACTCAGAGAATTGACCATCTGAGGTACAAATTGGGCTCTGCAGCTATAAAAGAGATCTGAATGCCTCACAATGAGCTGGAAAATGTGAATCAAATTAGGAATCGAGTGACCTTCCTCAACCAAAATCTTTTTTGTGTATCTTATCCAAATTGGCATGCGAGAATCTCCAGGAGGTAATCTTCGCGGCAAAGCAGGCATCAATATATCAAGGGCCTGTTTTACTAGAAGTTTATTTTCTGGCTGGCAAGTTCTGAGAAGTGCAACAAAAACCTGCATTTGGAGAACTATTTCATGACCTTTCCACATTTTATGAAGTGGAATCCTCAAGAGACAGATTTTTCACAGTAATGCTTTCATGCAATTCACAGAGTTCAACAAGCATTAGATGTTTCACTATCTAGCATGTGATGCTGCATATATATGCATTTGTAGAAACAATCCACAGATGATCAAAAATCAGAAAGAAAAATCTCTAATCATAAAATGTGTGGCATTACTCTTTAGATAAATTGCAATGGGACCAAAAATTGTATCTTTGGCAAAATCCTTGGGTTTGTCCAATCCCAAATTAGGGTTGGCAATGGACCAGGCCCAAAAATTTTTCAGCCCAAAGGCCCAAATGTCATAGTTTTAGTCAATTAGTTCTTCAACTATTAAACAATACAACGTACAAGCCCAAGCCCAGCCCAATCAACTTAGCCTTCGACCGTTAACTTTGTGCAGGGGGCCAATTCTTCCATTCCTAGTCCCTATATGTTAATGTTTAAGTTTTTGCACTTTGAGGAACCAAAAGACATGGATACTTAATATATACTCATTCAAGATCAAAGGCATCCTAAAGTCCAAGCACATCATCACCATTTAAAGTTCATTAAAAATATCCATCTTCAGCACTTGCGATGAAGAAAACTTTACAGGGTATTGCTTTTGGCGATTCTATCAAATTTGATTTGGCAATGGATCAAATCTTGCAGCAAACAAATAGGAGCACTCTGATAAACAATGAAAACTAAATCGAATATGAAATCTGTAGTGCTAACAGTGACTGAATAAATTGTGAAGGTACCTGAAGTATAATCTTTTCAGGGGCCTGATAGGCCTCTAAAAAGTGGCAGACATTCACAAATGCCCACTGCTTACTAGCACTATCCTCCCGTTTCAGATGATTCCACCCAAACTTAATGAGCTCTTTCCTATGATGAACTAGGTCAGTTTGCAGATGTTTAAGAAGCAAAGTGGCAAGCTGTAAAAGTTCTATCCTCAAAGGCTCATCATATTCAGCCGAGACCTAGTAACAGAGTGCAGAATGTTTGAATTAGAAAACAGAACTGCATCAAAGTAAAAAAAAATAATGTATATGAATAAAACAAAAATAGTGAAAATTTTCTAACAAAAAAATCACAGGAAATACAGGATCACCTCTTCTGGTGGATCAAGAAGTTTGTCAACA
Organism: Erythroxylum ulei; assembly: GCA_027564395.1. Lineage (NCBI taxonomy): Eukaryota > Viridiplantae > Streptophyta > Magnoliopsida > Malpighiales > Erythroxylaceae > Erythroxylum > Erythroxylum ulei. The sequence continues at coordinate 44,082,628 of JANITX010000210.1, forward strand.
ATTGTTTTTATGATGCCAGGATCAACAACCTCCCAACTCTGGCCATTCTGAAATGCATGAGCAAGCATAGGAAGGATAAGCATTTGCATCACAATCACCAAATGCTCATGGCCAAGTTGTTTTGATTGGAAAAGTTTCAAGAAGTGCATAAGAAGTACTCTCTTCATATTGGGTGGATAACCTTCTGCAACCTACAATAGAAGGATCATCATTGCTGAACTCAGAAATGGATATCCAGATTAAGGAGATTTAGTAGGGAAGGGAGAAAATTCAACCCATTGCAAGGGAAAGCAAATCCAAGAACTTAATTACCTCAATGATATAGAATTCTTTGAGAAATGTATAATCAATTCGAGAATGAAACAAAAAAATAGAGAGGATATCAAATAGAACATTGACTTCGGTCTTGTCATGGCGCAAGTAATTAAGGAAACATTTCACCAGCCATTTGCTTTCTTTAACCTGTATTACAGAAAAGAATGCCAAAAGGCATATGTGAGTTGACACGTGTGCAGATATTCTTGTACAGAAAATTCAGAGCTAATGATACATCATGATAGGTTTGCAACAAGAACTAATAATCACTCTTAGGAGCAGACAAAACAAACTATTAGTATCACACCAATAGGTTCCTAGAAATCACTTCTAGAGTTCTAGCAACCTCTCCTAAGTCTAAGAATCACTCCTAGAAAGAAAGCTTCTCACTTCCTAGAGCTGGAATTCAGAAATTCTAAAAATTCTTGCATCATAAAATGGAATCATCCAGCATATATATAGAGACTTCAGCACAAAATCTATTAAGGCCAGGAACCAAACTGTACTTCCAGCCTAATAGAAAAGCTTGAAATAAAGCCAAATATATTCTCAACTCCAGATAAGGAAAACGATGATTGATCAAAACAAGAAGGAATTAACCTAGTAAAACTTCTAATACAGAAAGCTGTGTACAATGAGATAACCCCAAGTTAATTTCCATTCTCCATCACAGTCACATAAAGTTATCTTGTCAAGCAAACAATTTACAGAAGTATTATAAAATTTTAACAAAGCAATTCTCTATTCATGTTTCCTTAGGTCCAAAGTATTGTTTTCCGCAAAGTGACAAGCTCACTGCCAAAGGGAATTAGTCATATAACAGTCAACTGGAAAATTTTGGAGCCAAATTCAAGTGCTGGATGGGAGTAAAGAAGTTAGCAGCATTAGAAGAATATATGGACTCGGGAGAAGTAGTTTTGAAAACCAAAAGGACACAACACAGCTAAAAGAGTGGAGGCATCCAAAGCAATTACAAAAGTATACCGCAGGGTAAACAAGCTACATTCCATACATACTTGCTGCTCCTATAATAAGAAGCATAGCTTTATTACCATTTACTAATTAATCCAAACCAGTGTTAAGAAATATTGACACCAATAAGCGAAAATTTCCAAAGACAACAATAGCATTTTAGCTTATCCAATGATTAAGCTTACTTGCACTAAGTTCAGCTCCTGTTCATTTTGTAAACGAGATATTCTTGCTGGTGACTTCCACACAATCACTAGCGTATCAAACACAACACGGTTACTCTGTAACCAGCATGGCATCAATTTGACCAATGTCTTAACAAGTGCAAGCCCTTGGAAATAAGCATCCGAAGTTGCAGATGGAGGGTTTGACGATAAATTAGACCCGTCAGTTGAAGAGGCATTGGGGCCATCATCTGCCAATAAAGAAGTTGATGGAGCTGTTGATGCCTGGGTCATTCCCACATCAGATTTAGGGAGAAACTCAGGAAAAGCACTTGCAAGTATCTTCTGTGGTGATTTTGCCAGTTCATCTCTCAAAGGCTGGCCAGCATCTGACCGTATTATGTGCATGAACCTGGATAAAACAACAATTGGGAAAACAGAAAAAGAGTTTTACTAATTAGAGTTGCAAGTTCAAATAAACAACTGATTGCAACACCACAGTCTCACCTCCTGAAGTATTTTGGATCACTTAAACGGACAAGAAAATAATCTACAGCAAGTGTGGCATATCGATTCAAAAATTTTGTGAGAGGAAGACGATATGGACTGTTGATCTCACTATACACTTGTCCAGGGGGAAGAGCTCCCTCCAAATCAATAGTTAGTGTTACAAGTTCATCAAGAAACTTTGATGCAGCATGAGGAAGCAGATGAAAAAGCTCAATAATAGCTGCAGGGAACAAAAAAGTATTTCAGGTTAACACTTGCAGCTGTACAATCACAGGTTTTGAACACAAGCATATTTCCCTACATGGGCACTCAAGCACTAAGTTAACTAAACCCATAAGTTAACTCTTACTACAAGACAGAAATTAGATAACTTACCAGCTGCAATTTTAGGTTCTTCACCAGCCTTGCATGACTTCAGACTCTGTCCAAGCTTTTCAGGTTCTAGCCACTTCTTGAGATGCTCCAACAGCTTGCCACCCAAGGTGACGTTGAACCAATTGGACAAAAGTTCAAGCAGCCGGGCGAGACCTTGCAGAAGAGGCATGCTAAGATTCTTGGTATGAGCCAAATTGACCAAAATAGGCCTGAGGCTACTCTGCAGAAGTTCTTTGGGCAGCCTCTGCTGATTAATAACCTAAACAAAAACCAACATAGGTGTAGGTGAATACTGCAAATTCTGACGTGCTCTCTGTAAGATAAAACATTAAAGCAGGCATAACAACAGCTAAACTCTGTGTCAATTAATAACCAAAAAGAACTTAACAAACAAGTAAATAGAGTAAACACAATAGTCCATTATCATGTAACTTCTTCTTAGATATTTCTTGCAGAGCAGCTACTAAATAGTAACATAACAGACCAATGAGAACATTTCACCATACCACTAAGGTAATATGAAATGCCATTACTCCTATCCAAGTGGCCACACCAACCATTGTGTGGACATCAGAATTGATATCATCCCAAAAAGAAGAAGCAAATATAGGTATAACCCGTAATTTTATATCATAAAAGCTTTATAAATACCTGACGCAAGCCCTCCTTAGCAACAGCAACAATTTCAGGTGTTCGACGCGTCAAAGACTTGAAGAACATTGAAATGATCTTAGCCCGCAATTCATTATGATTTGGTGTTTTGAAATCAGTCCATGCCATAGTAGTACACAGTAACTCAATGCAAGCTGTTCTAAGTTTATTCAATGAAGTGGCCACTTTGGGAGTCATAAGTTTCACAACCCATGCATCTTCATCAGCCTCGGCTATTTGCAAAGCTTCTTGCAAAAAGTTTATCAGTTCTTGAGTCAACTTGAGAAGAGGGGGTCTCAAGGCAAGGCAAAAATTCAAAGCAGTGACTGTCCCGACCTATAAGCCAAAAACTATAGTAAGTATAGAACTTAACTGGAAATATTACTGGTAATTAGCAACAAGGCAAGCCTACCTGTTGATCAACAGTCTTTGTCCGAAGTGGCCGCATGATAAGTGGCTGAAGCAAAGGCTGGTACAGAGGCTCAAGCAACTCTGACACCTCACTACCAGTTCTACTTGCCAGAAGTTGCAAACATGACTGGACATTCTTTCTCACTATAAGAGAAGCATTGGGATTAAACAACTCAGAGGCAAGAAATTCTACTACACCTTGAAAACTTTGTCTTCGTGGTTCACTATTTGCTTCATCAACATTATTGACCACTCGAAGAACCTGATTAAGCACTTGACCAGTCTCTTCCTGCTCTTTGCTTGCATAAAGAGGAAGCCTTTTGAGAACATAAACCAAACCCCGCACAACTCTCACCTGAAAAAGACAGAGAGTCTCAACTGTGATCTTTCCCACTAAAGCACCAAGCCCCATCACACCTCCCATTTGTGATTGCCATGTACTTCCATAGCAGCAGTGCAAAAGACGGGGTAAAAGCTGTTCAAAAACTGGGATCCGAACACTTGGAGGTGGTGAATAAACAGGATTCATTGATGGACTAGAAACAATCATGGGTGTACCTGGACCACCTCTAGACATCATCACATCAGCATGTTTGGAGCGAGCAAGAAACAGAAGCGTTTCAGCAAAGACATTTAAAGCATCAAGTGCAGCTTTAGCATGAACTCTATTCTCATCTGCTAGCACTTCAACCAAAGCATCTAAAAAAATGAGGGGATCCAACTCTTTCAAATTACAACATGTGTTATTCTTTGATCTTGAAGTAGAACTATAACTTGATGCGAGCAAAGGACCACCAGGAGCAGCAGCTGGAATAGAAGGGTTAGTTGACGTGCAATCAATGTGAAAGATCATTGCAAAATGGCGACAAACATTGACAACAAAATCATCTTTGGGGTCATGCAGATCCAGTTCTGCGCTGGCAGCAATTATAGTCATTAACAGAATTTTGAACACCGACTTCTCAGCCATGAGTTGAGTTTTAGTCTTCACACCTAAGTCAGCCTGAAATATTGAATCACTCAACCCTTAGGCAAGTATTGACATAATATAACAATACAAGCTATGAGATTAACAGAAGATGGATTAGAAAGTACTGATGGATGCAAGTCCACAGGAATCTTAAAGAATGGTATATAACTGACCTTCACATCTGAAGTCTCAGACCTCCGAAAAGAGGAATCAACAGTGGAAACCAACAAGGATGACAGCTGCTTTGCCGTATATCCTTCATCGGAAATATTTCCCGGCAAATTAAGCTGAGACGATAAGCAAACACGGAGGAACTTGAGCGCCTGTTTCCTGTAGAAGGAATCAATGCCACTTTGTTTGTGCATTACAGCTGCCACAGCAAGATTTATGCATCGGTCCAGAGGAACCAAAAAGGGTGTTGAAGGCTCAAAGGTAAGAATCAAGCGAAGCCCGTGCTCAGGATTCTCCTTGCACTCGAGAGCAAGTGGCTCTTTAAGAAAGCGTCTATTACGACCACCTAACTTGCCAAGTAGTTGCAATGCTTTCCCCCCCCAGGGGTAAGGCGCAGGCCGTAAGTGAGACCAAAGGGCCAAAATCACCTCTGACATGACATTAGCCATATTAGGTTCTAGGAAGTCAGGATTTAAGCTGTCTACCCAAAATTCCAGTGTTCTTAAACCCAAGCTCACTAGTTCATCACTTCCTTTCAGACACAAAACAAGAGGTCGCATAAGTCGGGGAAGGTAAGGCAGTAATGAACTTAAGCGTGCAGGCAATGTTAAGCATAGCTCGAGTAAAAGATCCCTCATATCTTCCCCAGTTGGGCCTTCAAGCATTGTCAACAACATATTTAGGCAAGGTTGCAACATTGGAACCAGGTCACGAAGAAGAAGTTCAATTTTACAGCCTGCAAGAGCTCTAGACATTGTACGTAGAAGTTGCATATAACCAAGAGGCTTCTCAACTTCAGTGGCACTTTTCATGCAAACTTCCATTATCACAGGCACATGAGGTTGCAAGATACGTTCAAACTCTGAAGGTGCTTTGGCAACAGCACCAAATATACATCGAAACAGATGTAAAACCAATTTTGCAGCAGGTGAATCTGGCTGCTTCAAGATGTCAAGTTTGCTGCTTACAAGAAAATTAACCAATACATCTGCAAATGGCCGATATACTTTCTGGGATTGCAAAAGTGTGGAAAATATGTGAACCAGTTGAGTGTTATGTATCATGCATTCAAACAGCTCAGGCATACACAGGGAGAACATATCCATCAAATCTCGAGGTTCCATAATAGCCAGAATCTGGGAAAAGAGATGTAGCATCTCTCTTTCTTCATCCTTTTCCTTGAAGAGAGCCAGGCAATGTACCCCACTCTTAAGAACACCGGATGCTTTCCATATCTGCATGTAATCAAAGTCTGTCAGATCTCTATTGGTTTACCATTTTCTATGTGAAAAATACAATAATGATACCTCATCTTCTCTTAACCCTTTGAATGCTTGAAGTGCCGGCAAATTGGATGATGCCGTACCCAAAACTTGCGAGTGTATTCCATGTGTGGAAGAAGAGACCTAGAGCATTTCAAACATCATTTACAATGTAAAGGACAAGCAGGCCTGTAAGACCACATGAGCTTCAGAAAAAGAAACCTGTGATCGGGGTAAATGTGCATGGGTTATGCTCCATATGATGGTCTTCATTCCTAAATTAGTCAGCAAAGAATTCATAAGACCAAGTACAACAGATAGTCATGCCTGTCAACTAAAACTAAGTATACAATGGAAGAGGACAAACCTACCCATAACTAGGGTTTTGATCAGATTCTTGCAATCACTAACTTCCTTAGCATGCTCAACTGGAATTTGCAAATTCAGAACTGCCTGCAACAACTGATGTCAATATTACAAGACTGACGAGAAATACCTAGAAAAAGCATTTACCAAAGTCCATGATTGAGAAGTAAAAATATTACAGTGCTGCAGTTAACAAGTACATATGTTTACAATCACTTCTTAAACACAGGAGCCATTCAGCACTACTGCTAGATCTTAAATAGTGAAACAACATATTGTATCCAACCTCTGAAAATTCAAATTTTAAGAGAAAGAACAATTCAATAGTAAATAAATTGAGTGAAACAGAAAGTAGCACACTAGCACTTAGTAAATAAATTGAGTGAACAGAAAGTCACACTAACTGTTACTGGCCATATGTTTATAATGACAGAATTTTTATGTTTTTCCCGAGTGTTCAAAATTAGGCTGGCATATCATCCAACTAAGTTAAACTGGGATCGAACTGGTTGTCAGAGACAGAAAGTATGTGATACTTCTATCGAAAATAAAAACAACCTAATTTTTAAAACAACTATTTTAACCCAGGAACTAGATGAGCTGTACTGGTCCAAATCATCCGATTCCCGGTTATCTTCAACCAGATACAAAGATAAAGATCCCACCAGTTTTACCATCCAAATGAATCAGACCAGTAACCAGTTCCAATTCAGACCAGTTTTCACAACCATGGTTATTCCTTTCCCTCCAAATAAATCCTGATCAATTCCGCCTTCATATAAAGGGATACTCTCCAATGGAAACAGAACCAAAAGCAGATCCATGGAGAGACTATACAACCTTCATAAAGTTCAGTTACTCTTGACAATAAAAGCAACAAGGACAAGGCTCTGACACAAAAAAAGAAAGAAAACAAACCTGTAACAGCAAATAACTAGCAAGAAAAAAACTCAGTTCCAAAATCAAATGGTTATATCCAAGACTATCAATAACCTTTAAGAAAAACCTTTTATCTAATAGTGAAAGAAACTATAGTATCCATATAATCCACAACCATTTCAATGTCATTATCACCAGCATAAATCAAGTTTGAGAATGTGAATAACACAGTTCATTGGCAGTATATGTCACATAAACATTATAGATAGTTGTCAAGAAAACCTGCACAGGGAGTTCAAGCTTTGACCTCATGGTTGCACGTTCCTTTCCATCCTCACCCTCCAATAACTAAATTCAAAAGGAGAGAAAAGAAAAGTGTAAATACAGTTATCACCAATATTGTTCCATTGATTATATCTGATGCTTGCAGAAAAGGGACCCTTATACACAAATCTTGCCATAAAAGACGAACAACATATACAACAGGATCAGCCTCAATCCAAAACACTAGGTCTAACTCTCAAAAGCATGCATTACCTGAGGAATTGTCCGCTTGAAAGTGCTAAACTTGCCAACAAAAGCATCCAAAATACACCCCTGTAGCAAAACTTGAGTCATTTATGGAGATTAGAGTTGCTAAGTGCAAGAATATGCAGTATAGCATAAACTGAAAATGCCGAACTAAAATCCATACAAGTAGAACTCGAGCCTCATCTCTAGATGGTTGATCTACACCTTTTTCAAAAATTGGTTCTACCTACATCCCAAAAAAAAGAAAATATGAATTATGGATCAGTAAAATGTATTATCAAGTTTATATGGAACTACTTGAGGATATGAGGTGGAACCGCACCAGATTCAACATCAACCGAGCACAGGTAGTATGGATGCTGAGTGACAATGAAGCATCATGCATGTTACTTGAAAAGAGGTAAATAATTCGAGATAGCTGAATCACAATAATACCAGTAAATTAGTAGATTCTGCAACGATAAAAAAATGACAGAAGCACAGAAAAAATATAATTGAAGACAACACTCCTCCTATATTAATTGCAATGAAATCTAAAATCCGAACAAAATTAAAATAGATCAAAACCAGATTACTTAAACAATGAAACACAAGTTGTAAAATATGCCTTAAAACTAACACAGAAAAGTATATAGCGCACTATCGAATGAGGAGATGGGACAATTCTCATGAAAAAAACTTCACCTGTGCTAAGGACAAATCATTCCTAACATGATGAACAATCTCTGCCAAAAGACTATAAGCCAGTGGCCTCAAAGTCTCATAGCAAGCTCGACCAGTTCCAACTAGAACCCTGGAATAACAAACTTATCCAAGTCAGGTCAAAAGCAACGATCATGATGATAAAAATAAGCACCAGAATTTTGAATGCTCTCTGAAACAATTCCATCTTAGCAGCCTTCTAACAATTTGATATATTACAAAGTTAGAAGCATGCACACAAAGAATAAAGCAGCAGCATGCACCAATTTATTGCTAATCTAATGGCGACATATAAGAGACATTTGGGTTGTGTGACCAATCCCAGTCATAAACTTGCCATGATGATGATGATGTAACGAGTTGCAGGAATAATTTCTAATTATTATGTAGGCATGATCAACTTTGAATTAAGATGTTCTAAAAGATGAAGAAAAATGCTTAGTAATAACAAGGAAGCAGCAGCTACCTACAGAAGATGAATATCTTACCTTTCTTCTAGAAGTGTGTCAATCAAAGGGAATAATCCCCTCTTAAAATCAGTACCAAGAACATGTTTTAACGCAACAAGCAATTCCTACACCAACATGCTTACTTATCAATTTTTGCAACTAAACCATCGATGGAACTTACATAAAAACAAAGATAAAAGACAATATATCACTAACCTTCCGAATGGACACGGAGTCAGAACATGTAACGAGCAAATTCACAATGCTTTTACAAATGCTTTCTTCATGAGGCCTAATATATTCCGCAAAACTCTTCAACAAGTATGTTAAGAAGGAAACAGTCTGCAAGAACAAGACTCGAGAATTGTTAAAAATCATAGCAACAAAGACAATGTAAGCCTAGTATGTATAGGGTCTCTAACTGCACTAAATGCCTTGAAACCAACTTAGAGAGCTTAATTTATGATCCCCAAGCAATCAATATTTTAGGAAGTCATATTCCAAGGATTTGGTACTTCAAATTGAAACTATTCAAGTCGAAATTTCATTCTTAGGATTAAGGATCGCAGTTTTTAACATATAAGTGCTCTCTTACTTGTAGCTTCACCAGTAATTTCATAGCAATGCAATCCCAACAACTAAAGTATAACTTCTGTCCAAAATCAGACTTGCAAATAGCTCAGCAATATAATCATTCATGAATTGAAGATAATTTTAGTGCTTGCAAAGAATAAAATTAGGCAGCCACCGTGAGCAACTAACACTCACCTTAACCTGAGCACCTTTCAGTTCAATAAACTGAGTCTTCAAGTGTGGCGGAACCCTGTCAGGACCCGGGACAGATATTGCAGCAACCATTAGAGGTAATAAGTGGGGAATATTAGTTTGAACAAGTCGACTGTACAATTGGAACAGAAACATCACTACAAGAGGACTCTCAGTTACTATCTTAAATGATCGAGTGCTTGGATTGAGCTGTCCATTTCCAACATATCCAGTACTAGTAAGGCCCTGATCTGAAGAAGAAGTCTCCATGGGCTTGATATCCTCCAAGGCTGTTGTTGTATTATCAAAAAAATGGCTGACTGTCAATCTAAAATTCTGATAGATTTTGCATACAAAGTCCAAGAATGGTTGAACTTCATTTTCTAGTGTTGGCCTAAAATTCCTAAGAAGATCAAATATAATGCGAATACAAATCAGTCCATTTTCCTCATTATCCGTTGTTAGAACTTGCATCGCAACCTTCAAGAGATTCTGAACGAATGGGCGAAGAACTTCACTATGCGGTAGACGATTCAGGATCTCAACTACAATGTTCCGAAGCTTGTGCTCCGGATTATCTACAAACTGAGGTTTTGTAACTTGCAAGAGAATAAGCGAGAACGCCTGGAAATAACATTTTAGGAAATTCAAATACTCTGCAGTATGGGCTATCTCAAGACTATCTCGTACCTCCACTGCCATTTGCAGCCTCGTTTGAATTGCTGTTTCAAGGTTAAAAACACATGAGAATGGCAACATTACGGAGCTTTAGATAACATGCATTCGTTCCATAAAATAGTAAATTAAACAACGCATAGCATACAAATGACCCCTTTAATTGGGAAGATAAAATTATCATCGATTTAAAGCACAAAACTATAGAAGCGAATCAAAACAGTAACAATTCAGCTAGCATCACTCTTTTTACATTGAAAATGAAGAAACTACCAAAACTGTACAAGATAATCAATTTTACTTTGAAAAAACAACTTTTGAGCCCAGCTTCATTCAACCAAATAACGTACTTGGTTCGATTCCTAATAAAAGAAAATTACTGCACACCCATTTCACCTTTTCTCCTCTTCTGTTTAAACAAAGCGAAAGAAAAAAATACAAAGAATGTCTAAAAGAGAAAGAGAGAGAGCGTACGGAGGTCCGGCTCCACGAGGTGTCTAGAATGCTGCTCAAAATCCTGAACAGGACTCATGCCTACGCACCTAACAGTCACGACTACGGAAAGACTACGAAGAAAAATAAAACCCTAAATAGCTCCTCCAAGAAACAAAAGAACTCTTTTGCCAAATTTTCGGGTCCCTACGGTTTCACAGCAACGGGATTGTCTACGCCGAGCTCCGGCAACGAAAAAGGCCGCGGCTTGTCGAGGAGGAACTTCCTGATTCCGTTCAGTAGTTGTGGAGCTGAGAAAAGAGTGAGTTTGGGGAGGGAGGCCTTGAGTGGTTTGTGAGGTGTAACTCTCTGGCTCTTGTCGCGCCGAGGCTACGCTTATTTTTTAAGAGGATGTAACGAAATTGAACGATTTATAATAAAAAAGAACGGAAAAAATTATAATTTGAAATTTATAATGTAATATAATAAAATATTATTTAATAAAAATATTTATAATATAATATTATTTTATTTTATATTTTATACTAAAATTTTAAATTAGAAATTATTTATTTTTAAGATATAATATAAAACATTCTCTTTTTATCTTATTTTATTGTATTTCATTATAAACTATCTTTTTATCATAAAATAATACTACATTTTATTTAATTTTATTAATAATTACTTAACTAAACATAGTTTGAGTGGGCGATGTTTACCCTTTCTTCTCTTCAACTACACTTTGTTATTTGGTTCGCTTTTTTTAAGTCCAAGCTGACTTGAGAATTTTGAGAGGAGAATAAGAAAATTGGGAAATTTATAGCTAAGCCTAATTGCTCCAATATCCAAATTTATTGATTACTTTCACCTCTATCTTTTATATAATTTTTTATTTATTAAAAATAAAATTATATTTAATGGATAATTATTATAAAAATAAAACAAAAATATGTTTAGTTGAGATTTATAATAAAAATAAAAAAAATTATTTAGTTAAGATTTGTAATAAAATGAAAATAAAAACATATTTAATTTCAACATTAATATGATTTTAAAAATTATACATTAAATAATTTTAATTTAATAATAAAATACATCATCATGTTATAATTATTGAAAGAATAATACTAATATCGCTATAAAAAATATAAATTAATTATAACTTTCATCGATATTTTAAAAATTGAATCATTTCAACCGGTTTAACAGTAAATGTGGAGGAGACACAGATTCATACACGACATAGCAGCGGAAGTATTGGAATCTAAATTTTGACTCCCACGACTATAGCACCTCACTCTCACAAGACACTTACCCGACATCCTGAGTGATGTTCGAATGCGTACCTCGTAAGGGTGGCATGCTAGAACAGTCAAACCCTTGAAACTCGATACAAATTTTTCAAAAATAGCACAAGCATATGCAGAAATCAATATTCAAATTCGGCCCCATACTTTTATTTCATAAGCATCGAAAACATAATTATTATTACACTCTGATCAATCTTATTTGCAACACATTTCCAATTTCGAAAGTTATTACATACAGAAATATTCAAATATACATTATACAAAAATTGCGGAATATACAATTTGATACAAAAATACGAAAACAAATGCAGACGCGAACTGATCCTGACCTCTATCTTTTACTTGAATACAGTGGCTAGACTCCAATTTGATTAACTGGAGATTTTCTCTAAGCCTGAAAAATCTGACAAATTTTGGGTGAATTTTTGCAAACCCAGCGAGTGACCATCCTCGATGGCTCACTCAATCACATACACATACAGTTCATATAATCACATATCACTTTGTTCACAATAGTCACATTCTTATTCAATTACAAGTTAACAAGATATTGCAATCATTCGAACATACATATTAAATGAATATGAAATGCACATGTGACTCACTTTCATTTATTATTGTCGTTGTGATCGAGTGCCTTTTTACTAGTTCATATCCCTTAGTAGATACCGAGCTGTGTCAAATAATGTCCCATATCCCTTAGTGGATACCGTATACATTCACAACCGAGCCTAAGGCTCTAATCACAATCTGAGTTTTAAGCTCTTATACTGGCGACTCCGGTCACAACTGTCTTTATCTTTCATGCATTAATGTAATGGAATGCTTCACATTCTTATATGATCAATCAGTTGCTTTCACATGTCATATTCACATTCAGAATACATTTATCATCGGATCGTGATCCGGCATTCAACATAAATGTTGATAAACACTTTTTCAATCATATGCATATTCACATGTTTCTTCGGAATTTAACAATCAAGTTAGATATCACATATTTCATCAAATTCACATACAAGGAGTACTTCATTATCACATTCATGCATCAAAATCATTAGACCTTCAGTGTCCGGAATCAGCACAATCAAAGTCACATTCATATGATAATTCAAAATATAATATGAATAGAGCAATCAATAAGAAAGACCATTAGGTCGACTCACAGTACGCTCCATATTAGCATTACTTCTATGATCTGGAAACATCTGAATACGGACGTTTATCCTACACATACAAATTATGCAATACACACGTTGCACACACATTAATAATTGTGCAATTATTAGTATTCTTTTATGCATAATTGTGTATATGGAATATGTACAATGCATGCTCAATGTTAATATCAAGTATTTTCCATTATTCTAGTCACAAAATCAATCCAATATCAAAACTCACTTAAGTATTATTTATCCGTAGGGTTTATACCTCACATAAACACTTTGAATCTAATTTCATAACTTAATGAATCATTTCAGATTTTTCAAAAAACTAACTTTTGGGTCTACTGTTCTTGATCATTTATACAATGAAAATGAAGTAATTTGGCAATACTTTCTTCTAGAAAAATGTTTCCCATTGTCTTAAGTTTCTAATTACATCAAGATCAGTCTAGTTCAGTACTCTAAAAGTTATACCCCAAACAATTTTGGACTTTCTTATACTGGAACAGTGCCCTATACTCAACTTCCATCCAGAAATTGAAAATTTTAAAGACTGAATTAAAATTCAATTTCTTTAGACAATTTATAGCCTTATGTCTTTAGTTGATTTCAAATAAAAAAATTATTGCATTTGGATAACAACAAAACAAGTTATGCCTAAAATACCGAAGCATGTTCAAGTTGTGCAGGAAAGTTGACGATGGCGAAGCCAGGAGTTGGCCGTAGCGAACTTTTCCTGAGAGGAAATCCTGCAAGTTGGCCGCAGCGAAACAAGGAGTTGGCCTTGGCGAACTTTCACAGAAGCACAATCAAGACTCATCTTCTAATTTTCCATATTCTAACTCTTTACTTACTACATTCACTACCTTAATCTTGTCTTTCATTTCTAATTCAATTTCTCCTCATTTTCCCATCATTCTAATTCCATTTCAAGTCAATATCATCCATAAACAAATTATAGTCCATGATTGATCATGAAAACTAATAATAGAACATACACATATATACACATTCATCACCAACTTACTACACATATTCAACTTCATTTTTACTTTCATTTTACTCACCTTAATTCTTGTAACACCCCACACCCGCGTGACCCGAACCCGACATCGATGGAGATATCCGAGTCTGTGTCCCGCGAAGGTGGCGTGCTACATCACTCAGTCAAAACTCAGTATAAATTTTTTTTGAATACAAACATGTGCGCGGAAATCAGTAGGCAC
>JANITX010000210.1:44172516-44188247 GCA_027564395.1 Erythroxylum ulei
TATGATAAGTTGTTATTGCGTAGGCATAAGGTGTAAGGCTACTGCCATGTCATCTGTGTGGGGAGGAGTCCATTACTGTAAGCCCTATATATATAGTTATACTCGAGGGGGGGAAAATAGATAGATAGTTACTTTCTCATTTTGGGGTCTCTGTAGAGATCATTGGAGGTTCACAGCTCCTCATAAACGCTGCTGGGCTATATCGGTGACATTTTCACTATTAATATACTTTTACAGATCTATCATTTTCTTCTCCTTTGATCCTTTATTTTCCGTATTTGGTTGAATCTATAAAGAGTCTTATCATTTTGGTATCAAAGCAGTTCCGATTCTTCTAGTTGACGCCACAAACAAGGATGGAAAGTAGAATAGCTTTGATGGAATAAGAAATCGCAGAAATTCCAGAAATCAAGAAACAAATGAATGAGATAAAAATGGAGTGGAATGTTTCATTCTTGGCGTTCACCCAACGCATCGAAGACATGTTTAAGCAGCAGTTGGGGGCGGGACATGGAGCTCAAGGTGAATCAAGCTCAATGGCAGCCAAATCCGATAACCCCAATCCACCAGATCCTAATACCCATATGGGTCATCCACCATCTAACCCATTCACGGTAGACCCAAGCACAAATCTTGAAACTGACTCAACCCCTCAAACCCACCAACTGTGGAATAAAGATAGATTACCGAGGAAGCTGGAGTTACCGGTCTTTAATGGAGTCGATCCGGATGCATGGGTTTTTCGGGCGTAGCGATATTTTACACTGAACAGGTTGACGGAGGAGGAAAAAATTGAAGCCGCGGGAATTTGCTTCGAAGGGGAAGCCCAGGCTTGGCTGAGGTTTGAAAAGCGAACCACCACCTTCACTACCTGGTATCAGCTGAAGACACAATTGCTTCAGCTTTTCTTGGGACCAGCCTATGGGACCATATTGCATCGTTTATTTGCGTTAAAACAGACTGGGTCAGTTGCTGAATTTCGGGCACAATTTGAATTAGTAGCAGCTTCGGTGGGCCAGCTGGATGAGGCTACACTATCTGCTATTTTTGTTAATGGGTTGTCGGAGCAAGTGAGGGCTGAACTCCTTTTATTGAGTCCGAAAGAATTAAAGGAAACCATGGAGGTGGCCACCCGAATTAAAACGCAGAATGGTCTGTTGCTCCAAAATCACAACCCCAGAGGGCTCCCTTCATATCCAACCAAAACTGAGTTCAAAATCGTGTCTTGGACCACTTCCAAGAACACAAATCCAATTTCACCCAATTCCCAAACCAACACCCACCCCGTTTCCAGCAATCAAAGCTCAGCCTCTTCAAACTCAACCATCCCAAATCAAAATACCGAAACCACCACCACTAATTCCAGCACTCCAGGGACTCGATTCAAAAGGTTGACAGCAGCTGAAGCTCAAGGTAGGAGAGAGAAGGGCCTTTGTTATCGTTGTGATGAACGATGGCATATAGGGCACAAGTGCAGAAACCGCGAACTTCATGTGATCTTGGTAAGTGAGGAATCTGATTTGGGGGACGTGCAAGTACCTTCTGATGACGATGAGTTAAATGCTTTGGAGGGGGTAGAGTTATCAATTAATTCGGTGGTGGGACTTTTGGAGCCACGTACATTGCAGTTGAAAGGATAAGTGAGGGAGGAAACGGTTGTGGTTTTAATCGACTGTGGAGCGACTCATAACTTCATCGCTTAGGCTTTGGAGAAGAAGTTAGGGATCCCAGTTTATGACACAATAAATTATAGGGTTGTTGTGGGAAATGGGCCACAAATGCGTGGTCATGGCATCTGCAAACAAGTGGTATTGGAAATGCAGGGTATGACGGTAGTAGAAGACTACCTTCCCATTCCGATGCAGAGTTCTAACTTGATTCTTGGGATTAAGTGGCTAGCAACGTTAGGCATCACAAAGGTAGATTGGAAACGTTTGACAATGTCATTTGAACTGGAGGGATAGCAGATTACACTCAGAGGGGACCCTAGCCTCTGTAAGTCGATGGTGTCATTAAAAACAATGCTAAAGGCGATCCAAGAGGAGAAGGAAGGTGTAATGGTGGAATTTTGTAATTTGGAAGTTGGAAATATGGGGGAAAATGGCATAGACGTGTTACCAAAGATGAAGGAAGTGTTAGGGGAATTTGCAGATGTCTTCCAGGCTGCTCACAACCTACCCCCATTCCACGAGCACAACCACTCCATTTTACTTAAAGAAGGCTCGGTGCCGGTGAATGTGCGTCCGTATCGTTACCCTCACATTCAAAAAAATGAGATTGAGAGACTGGTTGGGCCGAGAATGGCCAATACCGAGAAATCCGAAGGAGTTGAGGGATTTTTAGGGCTGATTGGCTATTATAGACGGTTTGTCCGTGACTATGGCAAAATCGCTGCTCCTTTAACTAAGCTCTTGAAGAAGGACTCCTTTGTATGGAATGAAGAAGCCTCGGCAGCAGTGATCCAATTAAAGGAAGCTATGCAGAAAGTTCCCGTACTGTCACTTCCAGATTTTAGCAAAGAGTTTATTCTGGAAACGGGCGCGTCAGGATGCGGGTTAGGGGTGGTACTGATGCAGAATGGACGACCCATCGCTTTCCTCAGTCACGCTTTAAATGGCAAAGCTCGGCTGAAGTCAGTATACGAAAGAGAGCTCATGGCAATTGTCTTTACGGTTCAAAAATGGCGACATTACCTTCTAGGGAGGCATTTTGTGGTAAGAACAAATTAGAGGAGCTTTAAGTTCTTATTGGAACATATAAACTGCTCACCAGGGAGTTATTTTGGGAAGGCATGAAAGCCGATGTCAAAAACTGTGGCTAGCTGTCCCATTTGCCAACAGATGAAGTATGAAACTCTTTCACCAGCCGGTTTGTTACATCCTCTGCCCATTCCTCATGCTATTTGGGAAGACCTTAGTATGGACTTTATTGAGGGTTTGGCTAAATCTCGCGGTTATGATACGGTGTTAGTGATTGTGGACCGCTTAAGCAAATACTGTCACTTCATCACTCTCAAACACCCCTTCACGGCTAAGAAGGTGGCTGAAGAGTTCATCAGTGGGGTGGTTCGCCTACACGGTTTTCCTCGGTCCATAGTGTCTGACCACGACAAAATATTTATGAGCCATTTTTGGACTGGACTCTTTAGGTTGCAGCGCACTCAATTGAATCGTAGCACCGCCTATCATCCTCAAAGTGATGGGCAAAGCGAAGTTGTTAATCGGAGCTTGGAGACTTATCTTCGTTGCTTTGTGCAATCCAAACCGCAGGAGTGGGTAACATGGCTGCCTTGGGCCGAGTATTGGTTTAATACTTCATATCACTCTACGACGCATACCACACCTTTTAAGATTGTTTATGGGAGGGATCCCCCCCCTCTTTTGCGGTATGAAGCTTCCGGGTCCACTGCCAACTTTGACTTGGAGACATCTTTAGAACAGAGGGATGCAGTCTTGATTGAGTTAAAGGATCGACTGTGTTTTACCCAGAACTATATGAAGCAGAAAGCGAACGGACGTCATAGGGAGATCGAATTTCAGGTGGGCGACATGGTGTTTTTGAACCTGCAGCCCTACCGGATGCGTTCGTGAGCTCGAAAGGTTAATGAAAAATTGTCTCCACGTTTCTTCAATCCTTTTAAAGTGTTGCAGTGTATCGGTCCGGTGGCTTATCAGTTGGAATTGCCTCCAACAACTGCTATCCACCCCGTCTTCCATGTGTCACAACTGAAACGCGTTGTCGGCAACTTGGACACAGTGCAACCATTACCCACCTCTTTGACTGAAGGCTTGGAGTGGCTGGTGGAACCAGCTACTGTGAAGGAGGTGCGTCAGGGAACTCAAGGCATGGAGGTGCTAATTGCATGGAAAAATTTGCCTGACTTTGAAGCAACCTGGGAGTTGGCTAGCGAGATTCAGCAACAGTTTCCAACCTTCCACCTTGAGGACAAGGTGAATTTGAAAGGGGGGAGTATTGATAAGCTACTGGTCTATAGGAGGAGGAAGGGCAAAATGGGTGACCCAGGCAGTAACGGACCTATCATTTTGGCTCCTTAGCAGTACCTGCAGTACTTGTGTGCGTTTGTTGCAATTGTTATGTGTGCGTTTGTTGCAGTGGGTATGATAAGTTGTTATTGCGTAGGCATAAGGTGTAAGGCTACTGCCAGGTCATCTGTGTGGGGAGGAGTCCATTACGATAAGCCATATATATATAGTTATACTGAGGGAGGGAAAGGGCATAGATAGTCACTTTCTTATTTTGGGGTCTCTGTAGAGATCATTAGAGGTTCACAGCTCCTCATAAGCGTTGTTAGGCTGTATTGGTGACATTTTCACTATTAATATACTTCTACAGATCTATCATTTTCTTCTCCATTGATCCTCTATTTTCCATATTTGGTTGAATATATAAAGAGTCTTATCATTTTCCTATTTACAAGCCTATATGCCAAGCATGAAAACTACAAAAGCATCATGCACTTTGAAGAGTTTCCCAAAACCAACTAAACATTTAAGGTTTCAAATTCAGCACATTCCATTGAAGTGAACAAAGGAGAACGCCAACATACATGAAAATAGATATGCCTTTATGCAGTCTAATAAAGTAGAAAAAATGTAGCGCACAGATATTACAAACAGAACTTACAAGAATATCTTGCCCAATCCATGAATATGATGCATGCCGATGTACAGCCCAGAAAATGGCAAATACAAGACAACACAAAGTTACAATGATGGAGAGAACAGAACTTTCTCCAAAAAGAGGCATATCAATTTTCTTCTCCTGGCAATTTCTCCATTTTCTGCCAAATATAGAAGAGAAATAAAGTCATGCAATGGAAAAAGATGAAAATTGATAATATCATAATCCAAAAACCGAGAAAATCCAAGTGTACCTTGTAATTAGAGTTACAATACAACTATTCATCCCCTGAGAAAAACAAGAAAAGAAAATTCAATGACCGCTGAAAGTTGAGGGATAATCACACTGCAGACGTGAGTAGTTACTTGAACTTTGCCAGTATATTCATTAGTTTCCTATCTTTTCCATTTTCTCTTTACTCAAAAGCTCGACTCTGATTTAAAGTTGTCTTAGTATGGCAAATTTTAAGCTAAGAAAGGACATTCAAATCAATATCTTTCACAGATTTCCACATATCAGGGTGAATGCAGACATAAATGATGACATCTATTGGTGATGCATCGGATGTGTGTGAAATCCATAAAAGAGAAAAACATCATATTTCACAACGACGAAAAAAGTTCAGAATATACCATGAATGGAAAAGGCAACTATGCATCAGGAAAATCTACAAAGGATAGATAAGTACAACAATGATTTCCAACAATTAAAATGATTGTGAAAAGCGGCTTTGAAATGCACTACAATGTGCTTTGACATATCTTTTGCCAGAGGAAAAATCAAAGCTCTTGTAATTAGCAAAAGTGGTTATGTAAGTACATAAGAGTAACTAATTGTTAATCTCATTAACACATGAAAACATCCATTCTGAAATTAATGTGATGTCTGATAGATTGAGTCTTGCAAGAGATGACATGGATAGATATTTAAGGCATTTTTCATAGAAAGACAGGCGAACCAGTTGACCATTCCAAGTAAAATGGGACATTAGGCTCATATTTGACAATAAGGGGGAAATAATGGCATTGAGGACCATACTGAGGAAATTGGCAAAGTAGCGAACTTTGGATTCAACATGATTAATTGAAGTCCAAAGAAATTCAACCAACTTTAGAAAACTCGATTTGATTGAGGAAATATGTCATGCTACACCTGGCATAAGTTTATTGTCCATTTTTGCCCAGTCCAAAAAAAATAGCTATCATGTTTGCATATGAGTTTCCCAGAAGCATATATTAATAAGTATGAATATGTAAAGAGAATTCAATACCTCAATACCACCAATGCAGAAGAGCACAATCAAAATCCAGACAAACCAACTTGACATGAAAAAGTACAGTAGCACCAAAAAAGTGGAAGCTGATATAACAAAAATCACAGCAGTCATTGAATTAATCTCAACAATTTCTTTCTCTGAATCATCTCTCAATGCTGAACCTGCCTGCACAATGAGAACAGAAACAATATAAAAACTCCTTTAAAAAGTAAACAAGAACACATCACTAAAATCCAAGAAAAAACAATGAAATTGAGGCATACGAAATCTGAATAACTTTTCCTCTAAGGGCTATATAGATGATCTTCTTGCTTTTATTGCCATCAATTGTTGAGGAAAAAAAAATGATCTCTGAAGTATTTCCTTGAATTCAGTCCAGAACTATGTCTACTTATAAGCACATTGTTTTGTTTCATCATCAAGCTAGAGACTGTTTGATGGTAAACTGTTAACAAGGATTAAAGACACTTTCCTTAGAAGTATCAATGGATTCATGTATAACTCTCAAAGTATTAATCAAGTTTATATGCACCTCCTCAACTTCCAATTTCACAATTTTGGTGCTTAATGTTTACATCTCCCTATTAGTGTTTTGAAACATTTAGTATCAGACTAAGTAATTGATTTCATAGACAACTACACAACTTTTAATTTCAAATTTTTATACCAATGTTTCAAAGCAATGATGAATTGGGTTACAAGCAAAAAATGTAGAAGTTAAGCAACTAAGTTTTGAAATTGAAGTTGAAAAGGGTGAGAATGAAATTGATCATTCTTCAATATAATGTAGTTCTGTTGGAGCTCTATCAAAGATTATGACTCAACAATATAAAGAGGCCACACTGAAAAGCTTGAAATATTAAACATCTAAAATCTCGAACTAAAGTTTTAAGAGGATTTCTATGCAATAGGAAAAGACTTTTGCCAATATGTAAGTTTCAATCCTATAATTAATTTTCTAAGCATGGCTCTAGCTCAAGAAGATAAAGAGAATTAAGATATCTCTATGCACCGACAACTGGAACATGCTTCCAACAAAAGGAAGGTTATGCTTCCATACATGTATAAAAGATCACATTAATATAAGCAAGACATTTTAAAAGAAAATTGGAAAACAAATCCTCAGTACTTGAGAAAAATATAAGATAAAAATACAACTTGCATGTTGACCTTCTCTGATAATTCATTATAGCGTTCGTCAGTCTCCTTTGGAGTTGCAAACCCAGACCACATTGAAGCACAGATTACTGTTCCAACAGCCATCATCCATAAAAATATCACCGAGTAGTCCATTATGGGACGTTCAGGTGCATATAACAATATTTTCACTGCAACAAGGACATGGAGATACAATTAAACATGCTGCATTTACAAAGCATTGCATCTATGTGTAGATGCACATGAGGGAAGGAGAGCATACTCATGATCTCTAAAGCGAGGGATGGACAAGCACCAATTATTGTATTTTAGTACAATAACTGAAAAGCAATCCGTCACAGGAAAACATAATTATACTACACTTGTCATGCGAAAAATGTTCCCTCAACATTTTTCTTACTGGCCAAGAGCCTGCAGTTCATTCTTCTAACCTTTTCCACATACATGTATATTACCCGCGTTAATTTTAAAGAACACAATACAATGCAAAAATTAATGAATATGATGAAACTGTGGAAATTCCAACTCTTACCATTCTGTCCATTCATCATTGAGGTATTCAGATAATCTCCTCCTGACTTTGAGATCATCACAACAGGTATTGTAATATCTAGAGAAGTACTATTATTCTCGCAACCCATCTCAGCAAGAACTACATAATAAACACAAAAAGAAAAAATGAATGATCTCCGAAAGAAGTTTACAGTCAAATTGTCAGTCAACTCATAGCAGACATAAAGACACTCTACTTCCAACCTTCTTCGTCATTTATCACTAACAGCGCTGATGCACCTCCAGACTGTGCTACTTCTGCCTTTTCAGTGAAAGAGCAATCACCACGTGCAGACACGGCCATAGAACCAGATATCTAAATAACAGAACAAGGACCAGACATTCCAATTTTGTGGTTCAGATCACATTGTAAGGCACTTTTGAAATGTAGTTAAATTTATAAAAAAGATGATAGATATACTACTAATCATATCTGCTCTGTAATTCCCACGGTTCTAGGCTGATGATAAAGTACTTTACATATTCCCAACGTACTTCACGGAGTTTCAGAGGCAAGTATTCAGGTAGGGATATTTAAAATTTTAGAATGTCGAAGTTTCCTAAACAGAGTAATATTTAGAAAACAAATTGCAAAAGCAGATTTTAACTGGCCCAAGACACCAGGTATATTTTATTTATGCACGTGTCATAAGTAGTAATAATCAGACTGAACCAAATATAGATAGCATCCAAGTTACTAATAGAACAATGGAAAAACCTTAGTAGAGGAATTGGAACAGCAGTTTAGTGGATTTGTAAAAACAGCAGACATTATGACCCCATCTTTAGCCACAGTGGGTAAAAGAGCCCCGAATCTTGCAGTCACACCAGTGATAGTGCCGCCTTCAACGCCATTAACCCATGTCTGAACCTTAACCTGAAAAATTCATCGACCAACAAACAAGAAAAGAAGAAAAATCATAAATCCATCATCTATAACACAACCCATCGAAGAAACAAGTATAAAGTCAACCACTTGACAGCAACCCATTTCACAATTGCACCCCAAAAACCACAAATTTCCAATCACCCAACAAAAAGGAGTGCAATTCCAAGAACGACAAAAGGGTCAAAAACAAAAAGATTACCAAGTTGTACTCGTGATCGCAGCCAGGTAACTTGGAAGTGTCGTCATCGTATGACGCGTTGACGACAATTGCAAGACCGATGAGGAACAACACGCAAAACAGTGACCCCAACCGGAGCCGACTCCGAGAATGAGTCATCATAGCCAAGACCCAAAATGGAAGGGGGGAAAAGCAAAGAGAAATAAGGAAGAAGGTAGTACCTGCTAAGCAAGATTGAGATTGAGGAGAAGATAGACTCAAATGATAGGAGAGAGTGATAGATACAGATAGGGGCACATAAGTTTTCTCCTTCAACCTTCGGTACTAGATCACCTGTGAAGTACAACAGAAACAGGTAGGGGCGCAGAATAGTTGAGAGCAAGATCGAAGACGTAAAGCGGGAAGCAAAAACAAATAAAGGAGGGGACATTGGCTCTGCTTAGATGAAAATGAAGCTGAGACGAAACGTTAGTTTAAACAAAAACGTCAACGTTTTTATTGTGGCACAGAATAGGTACAGACTTAGTGGCACAGACGATCTGATGCCCAGTTGAGAAGCATGGGGGAAGATTTTTTTAACTCCATGAAGTATAGTTGATACTCAATATGCAACATGCCTTTCTATTAAATGTACATTTTCCCACGTTACTTCCCCCATCTCGGCCTTTCTTTAGTGAAGCTAAAATGTTGTGGCGGGGGACTATTTGATATCTGTTTTCAGGAAATCAAACTTTAAGATCCTTTTGATGGAGGGTGGAGGGTCGGTAAGTCAGCTAAATTGAATAGAGATGGGGTTCCAATGCATGATTGGACAACCCTAAAAAAAGTCTCCATGCACATGTAGCCATGTGAATCCTATCAGGGTGCTTCCTAGCCAGAGCAATTGAAAGCTTACATGCGTGATCTCTTTGTCTCTCTTCTTTAACTACAAGCCAGTGGCTTCCAGTGCCTGCTTTTTGTTGGTGGCTTCAGCTCGCAATGGCCTCTATGAGTTGGAACTTTTGGTATCTAACAACTAGCTTTTGAGTCTTTCATGTTAAAATGATTCATTTTCTTTATCTAATCTCTGTTTTTTTTTCCCTTCTTCTTCGTGTCCAATTTAGGTGCATGATTGGAAGAGACCGAAATCTCAGACGTTAAAGAGATTTGTGATTTATAACATCTACACTGCATCATGAAGATAAAGAAGGGTATATTGTATGCCAGGGGTTGTACTTAATCCCAGTATAACCAAAAAATTGATTACGCATAAGTAGGTTTTCATTATAACAAAGTTAATCTATCCTTCCCACAATATATGAAATGAGACAATTTGTTTAAGCTGTTTGTTAGCTAGTAAATCAAGGTCGTCGATAAAACTAAAGCAGGATTTAAGAGCCTAGTATCCTGGTCACAAACACTGCCTCAAATTACGCGGTAAGGAAAACGTAGAGTTGGAGAATCGGAGACATTTGTGGGTCTAAATTGGACCCAATAAATCTCCTCAAAGAAAAACACAACAATACATATTGGAAATTCCAAAGCTTTTCCATTCTGTGATCGAGGTTGGACTTCCGAGATTACTAAGGAACAATTTTGTATTAAATAAGTAAAGGTCGGATCAACGTGTGAATGAGATGATACAAACTTTTAGCAGACTCTTAAGTGTGGCTACATATTAACATCAATTATCTAATTGTCATTAGCAAAATTGAATCTCCGACCAATACCCATAATTCAAGCATTTCCAGCAAATTTTCTGACACGCTATGATTTAGTACGCAGGATACTGTGGAAACATGAAGCAGGCCATTGACCCTCAAGTTTACAGGCATTAAGGAACTTGGAAAATTTGTCATCCCATTACCAAAAGCCTCTACACTAATCAAACTAATAATGTTAGCTCAGCTTCACCAGCCACATGACGTAGCCAAGCCATTTCTCATAATAAAAAACCTAGTGCATACAGAAACAAGAGAAGCACTTGTCTTATGCATTAGATTCCCTCATAATACGAACCTCCAACACATGCCAGAAACCACACTACCAAAAACCTGTACACCAATGGAGAAACAAAGCCCCAGAAGAATGAAGAGCAGTCACCTCTGTATTCCTCGCCTCAAAGTCAACGCCACATGCACCGTTAAAAGCTCCGGCCGTCTGTCTCCAATGTCCCTGCTTGAACGTTTCCGGGAAGCGGTGTTTAGGTTAATGATGCTCTCTGCCCTCTCCAAGACCTCCCAGAACGCGGGTGGTTCGTCGTCGCCAGGTCGAGTTCGGAGGTCATACCAGTACCCCACCGACGACCCCCACCACAGCGAAGCTGTCGCCGACTGCATAGAGTTCATAAAGAAGACAACCTTATCCGACGTCAACGACAACTATGGCTCCACCTCCGAGAGGGTCATTCCAGTCCCAGTCATGTAAGACATACGATCATTGATATTTGTTAATAGCTATTGGGTTTTCTTCTTCGAGTATATTATAGTTCTCATGTTTTTCTTCTTACACTTTTGGCTTATCGAAGAAATCGACGGTGAACTGCACGGAGCGAAAAGAAAAGAAAAAAAAAGAGAGACCATAATTTTCATGCATGTTTTGCTAAGTTCTTTTGTTTGGAGAGTGATCTGCGAGAGGTCTGAGACATCATCTACTGTGGCTATGTAAATTTATGTGCATCAAATCTACAGGAAGCACAACTATTTTTAGATTCCATCACTTTTGTTATCTTTCTTTCATCAGGGCAAGACAAAATTCTTTGCAGACATCTGAAGGATTACACAATGATTGCTGTTGAGAGCCCGAAAATTACACAGATAATGTTTGTTTAGTCATATGTAAAAGGAAATTCACAATTTAAAGTAATCCCAAGCTTCCTTCTTCTTAATTTCCGTGAAATGAAAGCAGAAGAATGAAACTAAATTCATAGTTTTTCTCATCAGAAAGTACTAAAGAGACTAAGAGAGTCAACTAATGCGATAAAATTTAATTAGTTCTTTTTCTTTTCAATATTAATATAAAATGATAATTAAGCAAGCCGGATCAGATCAGATTCCCGGGAATCAGGCTTAAAGCTAGTAGATGGGGACCACTCGGTTGTTCACTCGATGTTCGCTTCAAAACACAAATAGTTGACGACCCATGGGTTTGCAGCCCAGCTGCCTCGCTCTTAACGGGATTACGTGCTAAGAATGTGGCCAATTCTTGTCATATTATATATGTATACACATATATATTTTTATTTAATAGCAGAATAAATTTCAATAATTTTTTTTAACACTTCATAGACATATCAGATCAAAAATTATGGATACATAAATTAATCACCTCTCTATTAATTGAGATTACAGAAAATTTGGTATCAAGTTTTATGTAACAAAAGGAGTATTAAGATGATGATATTTTTTGCATCAGGTGCACAATATTATACTTAATTATTTGTAGCAATTGTTTTTTCAAAATCTTAAAATCAATTTCAATTTTATATCATAAAGATTATATTTTACATGTAATAATAGAGCCTGAATAAACAATTTGTCCTTCTAATTTATTATGATTGTTTTGATAATAATTACCAATATTTTTTAGCATTTGGCCAAAGAAAAAAATTAATAAATAATCATAATATCGAATCAGCTTATGCTTATGGTGTTGTGTAAATAATAATAAGCGCACAAAGGCATCCTCGGGAATTCAGAACCATTTATGTTAAAGGAATTCAAGATTACGATTATTATATATGAGGATGATGGATTAGGATTCTAATTGAGGTAGAATTATATTTACCACTTTTAATAGCTTAAAAAAAAAAGGAGGTGAGCTTTGGATCTCCGAGTAAAGTTGCTCCTTTGTGTTAAGACAGTTCCTACTATCAAGGACTCTTCCTAGAATCTTTTATCCTTATCGTATATTTGTATTACTCCTCCTATTAAAGACTCTTTTTATAATATTTTATTCTTATCATATACTTGTATTTGTATTATAATATAACTCAACTCCCTTTTATGTATCTCCCAACAAGAGATTCTGTATAAATATGTTACCGATAATGTGAATAATATATATTGTAATTTTCTGCATCTACTCTTTTCATCTTTCTAACTTGATATCAGAGCGATGATCCAATCGTTTACCATGAATCTTTCAACTCTGTCAACCACATTTGACAAAACGTTACCTGATCGCTCCACCTGCTCAAAATATTCCAATTTTGTTCAACCCCACCATTAGTACCAAACTCAATAATAAAAACTTCGTTTTATGAAAGTCGCATGTATATCCCATTATTGTTGGCCATGGTCTTGAGGGATATCTAACCAGAGATACCCAAGCTCCTTCTCAGTTTGTTGATGTCATCGCCGTAGAAGACACGCCACCTTTGCCATATCCAATGACGCTACTATTTCTGGTAAGGTTATTAATCCAGATTTTGATTTTTGGCGTAGACAGGATCAATTATTAGTCAGCTGGTTCCGTATGTCCATAACTGATGGTGTTTTGCATCAAACTTCGAGCCTTGAAACGTATGCTTAAGTTTGGAAAGCTCTCATGGACTCGTTTTTTGTTAGTTCTAGGGCTAGAGTTGTTCAACTTCCATCTCAGTTTCTTAACACAAAGAAGGGCAGTATGTCTATCACTAACTTATTCAATAAGATAAAGGGTATTGCCAATAACCTTGTTGCTGCAAGTGATACAGCACACACTCCGGATATTGTTATTATTATTTTGAATGGTTTACCTCCAAATTATCACCCCTTGAAGGTGTCTTTGAACACAAGAATTGAACCTGTCACTTTAAATGAATGGCTTGGTTTGTTGTTAATTCATGAAAGTGATATTAAGGGTACTACTGCCTCAGAATCTTTTCCACCACGTGCTAATGTTGCTGTTAAGAAAAATATGTAGGGTAACTCTTCAAAAAACTCACAGCAAGGTGGCCATCCCTTTGGCCGTGAAGGTTGTGGTCAAGAACGAGGTCGAGGTGGCGGAAACCAGTCTAATCCTTACCATAAAAACTCCACCTTGGTCTGCCAAATTTGTCATCGACCTTACCACAATGCTCTCCAGTGCTACAATTGCTATGACTGTGCCTATTAACCTCCAAATTCTAATCAAAACAATTCATTTGCTGCCTCTTTGGGGATGTTTACTGATCCTGACTAGCATCTTAACATTGGCAATAGTTACAAACTAGAGCCACAGTGATTAGAAAAGAAAGTCTCCATCAAAGAATAACAATAACAATAAGCCTTTTAATAAAAATAATAAAAGTAATAAAGGGAATTAACAAAGAGCAACTTTAGCTTCCAAAACTCCTAAGAATGAGAGCTTTAAAGGAAAATGCAATTATTACAAGAAGTTTGGGCATAAGAAGGTATATTGAAGGAGGCTTAATGTTAAACTGGAAACATAAGGTAATCTTTAGGTGAAGATTTGCTTAGAATTCAATATTGTTTATGTGCCTTACAATATTTGGTAGTTAGATACTAGTGTTATGATTCATGTTACCAATTCCTTATAAGAGACCAAAAATAGAAAGAGGCTAACTAGTTTGGAGCAACAGGTATATATAGGAGATGATATAAGTACATAAAATTTTTGGAACATTCAAATTACAACTTACCATATGATATCGTTTGAAGTTATATGAGGTTACCTACATACCCTAAATTAAGAGGAGTTTAATTTGTATTTGTTTTTGATAAAACTAGGTTTTTTTTGGAATTGGAAAAAAGTAACTTTATACCATGACTTTATTTTGATTGGAAATAACATTTATATGAAAATCTTTAGAAACATCAAGGTGGATGTGTTTCTTTTTACTTCTTCTTCTTCTTATTCTCTTAATATTGTTGTTACTATAAAGTGGTTAAGGTTGAATGAAAAAAATCTTCCATTATATGGAACAAGCGATTGAGCCATATTTCTAAACAAAAATTATAAAGATTAATAAAGGATGAGATTATATAAGATCTTGAATTTTTAAACTTTGACACTTCAATTTGTATAAAATGGAATTTGATTCTAAAATTAGAAACACTAAAGTTAAGATGCATAGATAACTACTTGCGTTAATCTATATCGATATTTATGAACCTTTTACTCCTCTACTTATAAGTGGCTACAAGTGTTCATCACTTTCGTTGATGACTTCTCCTATTATTTTTGTTGTTGAGCTCATTCTTGAGAAGTCTAATAATTGGCTTTATAGTTGACTAATATCTAGTAGCCATTCATGTTAAATCCATTAAACAATTATCACAAGAGGCTTTATATTTAGTCATAAAAGATATGTTTTTAAAGAAATATACAATCTCCGAATATTACATTATGCACTTATAAAAGTATGAATATGAAATTATTAACATCTCATATCCAACTACCTTTAAGGAATCCATCTCTAATTCTCAATTTAATTCTTGGATGGATGTGATAAATGATGAGACAAACTCTATATCATGTAGTGTGGAGATTGATAAAGTTACCAAAAGGTTGTAGCACTACAAGAAAAATCACGTTCTCCGACGGAATATTTCGTCGGAACAATCAACATTTCCGTCGGCAACTATATTTACCGACGGAAAGCGACGAAAGCAGAAACCGTCGTCAACAAGGCTGTCGCTATTACTTAGACTGTCGATATATTATCAACGGTAAACCGACGAAAAATTATCCGTTGTTGTTATGTTGCGACAGACATTGATTAAAATGTCCGTCGATGATATCTGTATGTCACCGACGGAATACGTCCGTCGGTATAATTTAGGAACGGAACGATCGTCGGTACGTTCAAAGCGATAAAAAAAGTAAGTGTAAACTTTAACGACCGAAATATAATCCGTCGGAAAGTATAATGATTTACCGACGGTAATGGTTACGTCGGTATTTGTAATTCAGGTTTTTGTACCGACGGAATGTTAAGAAACTTTATATGTACCGACGGAATTGTTTAATCCGTCGGTGATATGAATACCTACTAACATATCATCATCTTCCGCTAAATGCATATTCTCAAGAGTTCCCTTATCTGTGCATACGAACTTAATTTGTATATTTGT
>JANITX010000210.1:44188347-44205452 GCA_027564395.1 Erythroxylum ulei
ATAAGAATTATTCTGCTTAAGCAATTACTTGTCCTAAACCATCTCAATCATGTAAAGCATTCAATCGAACACCTTGATGGCAAAACCATTTCAACCCTATCAACATAGAAATCGCTCAATTTCCACCATTATTTACATGCAAAACATTAACAAAAGATCAATCAAAGCTAAATAAACAAATAAAAGGCATTAAATCAGTCAAATTTTTTTAACAAAATCGCATAACCCACGGCTTACCTTCGGCACCACCAGAGGAGAGATGACAGGGGCAAGGTTTCGCAGGAGGAGATGGGGCTTGTGGTCGTCGGTAGATGGTCGGACCACGTCGGAGGACAGGAGAGAAAGAGAAGAGGAGAGTCGGGCGCGCGAGGAGAGAGGAGGGCAGGGACGACGCGATTTAATTTTATTTTCGTGACGGACCAACTCCGTCGGTATAATAAAAAAATCCGTCGTAAAGTTAAGCTTCTGAACCTAATTTCACGACGACTTCTTAAACCATACCGACGGATTGTTTCCGTCGGCGAAAAATATATCACCGTCTAGTTCACCGATCGAAAATGTATTCCGTCCCTATTTATAGACGGAATTATATTCATTGGAATTGTTTCGTCGCTAAAAATTTTCAAGAATCTTTCCCTCCAAATTTAGCAACGGATTTTTGCACTGTCGCAATTTTGATGTCACATTCCGACGGAATAAGATGTCCCGTCGCAATTCACATACACTTACTGTTCCGTCGTAATATTTCCGTCGCTATTTAACAATTTTCTTGTAGTGTAGGTTTGTTGGATGGAAATGAGTATTCAAGACTAACTGTGTCATTAAAGGTTAAGTGGGGAGGTATAAAGTAAGGTTAGTGGCTAAGGACTATCGCTAACAAGAAGGTATAAACTATGAAGAAACCTTCTTTCTTGTTTCCACTAAAGACTCTTTACGAATAATTATGAAAATTATGTCTCATTTTAACCTAGGGCTTCATTAAAAGAATGTAAGAATGCCCTTTTTAAATGGTCACTTAAGTGAAGATGTGTACATAGTTTTGCCTACTGGTTTTGAGATAGTTGGGAAAGAAAAACATGCCCAGTAAGTTGTAATGTACTTGGAAGATAATTGAGCGATTTTGGACAAAGATATTGGAAAGAGACTATGAAAGTTACAAGGTAATTTTCAAGATACCAAAGATACTATGTTGACATTCCAGTGTACTAACACTCTTAAAGTGGTTGGTTTTAGTGATTATGATTATACAAGTAGCATAAATGGTAAGAAATTCATTTTTTTGGTAATATCTTTATAATGGGCGAAGGAACTAATTTAGGAAAAAGTGTCAAATAGATATTTACAACTTCTTCAACCATAAAGGTAGTGTATGTAGCATGTTAGAAGACTATTTATTATGTAATATGGCTACAAAATTTCATTTTAACATTGTTAGTTATAGATTCTGTTTTGAGCTTACCGAAATTGTATTATGACAATTCATGACTATATCTTTTTTTTTTTTGAAACACTAGGGGTACTTATCTCTCCAACCATATTAATGAGTTTTATTTTACCAAAGAGAAAGTTGCAGAGTCTCTAATTACTATTGAACATACATTTTGGGCACACATATTGACGGACCGACTAACTAAAGGCTCACCTTTCAGTATTCCAAAAATATGTCTCCTATATGGGACTTTTAGGAGTCTAGTTTTCTTTCTTTCATTGGAAGTTTTTGTTCTATAAATGTTTTGAGGATTGCTTGGTCTTTATTTAATATATGCATATGATGATTAATGTTTGTTACTATTTATGACATTTTGTAACTTTATGTTTATGATGAGTAACAAATTGATAATATTCATTTTTGTTAAATCTATATTAAAGTTATTGTCATATTTGTAGATTAGTAGCACCTAATTATGTACGATCTATATATCCTATCAAATTGTTGATAGTGTAGAATTTGTTTGTCTATGCATATTGCTGTAAAAATATTATAGTATAATTATTTAGTCCAAGCGAGAGAATATTGAATTAATTAATGTAGACTAGTATGTCTTATGACAATTAATATCTTAATTAAATGCAAATGAAATTTGATCATATATGAGATGAACATTATATTAAAAATCGTGCAAAGGACCCTGATTTCATTATCAAAATTTGCCCAAACCTACTATTGGACTTCTGGCCCATTACAAAATGTCATTTAACCTAACTGATTTATTATTGCTTATGATCAAGGGAGTATGGGATAGGTTGAAAAATTGGATTCAAATAACCTTCGTTTTTTTTTTAATGTTTGTTTTTATCTTACGGAAATCTATTAAATACGTTGGTATTGTGTAATGAGGTGTGTTGATATAATTCATTTTTAATCTTCATTGTTTGTTATCCAAATTCAACAGATAAGTGTTATCCTAAAACACCAATCTCGGGACCATATGACTTCGCAATCTCTTCTAAGTGCTGTACGAATTACTTTCTGGATTTAGTGAATTGCTCAGCAATTGCAACTAAAATTTGTTTTTGTTACAGCTCAGAGTCTTCCTTAGACATGTAATTACTGTGAAAGGATTTGCTCACCGGTCCTTTTGTTGCAAAAGTTATGGCAATTAAAGAAATAAATTAAAAAGGCATCACCAATAAGTAAAACTATACTTTGTTTCTTGAAACCCAACTTCTTTCAGGAAATCTATGCACATCTTATCCGAAAATAGAAGCTCCGATTGAGGGTAGGAACCTGGTTGTTTTAATCATTGGAACTAGAGAGTAATTCTACTTTAGTGGCTAATGCATGCTCACTCGTTAGTACACAGTGGAGGAGTTAGATTGAGAAGATGACGCGTGGGTCCTTTACAAGATGTGAACTTATAGACGAAAAGTGTCCAAACTTGAGAGGCATTCCAATCCCTTAGGAGTGAAACTATTCTTGTTCCATCCAAGATACCTGTAAACCCAAGAAGATGGTACTGCCTAGATGTTCAAGCTTAACTCTTTTTCCTCGTTTTATTTTTCTTATTTCCTTATATTGTGCCTGACCTGGTTCTTACACATAAAAAGAGATTTCTCTCAGAATTTTTTTGGAGGACAACAGCGAAATGATACACATGGGAAGGCATAAAAAAGGGCAACATAACCAACGAGGAACCATCCATTTGCATGAACTTTCATGAAATTGGTAGTGATGTTATGTCATTCCTCTCCTTACTCATATGGGACATTACGTACTTGAGGCCTCAGAAAGCTTTGAAGATTTTGTTGGATCTACCAACTAAATATCTCTCGACTGCGAAATATATAAAAGCATGATCTCTCCTTTACCTTCTTGCGTTTCAACACCCAAAAGTCCCTTGAGGTCCTTCCCTCACAGGAAGAAAATTTGTCAAACCAAATGAAGGAATGATATCCGTCCCAAATCTTGACGATGGGGACTGTCTTTTCAATTATTTATTTATTTATATATATGTAGTTACTTACTTCACATAATTAGGTTCCTTCATTGAATGATATTGATTGCGTCATCACGAATTAATGTATATCGTCCAATTCTACTTACCCTACCCCATTCCAATTGATAGGTTTTATCTGATTCACCTAAGATGGATCATTTGTTATCAAATTATCACGGGCCACTACCAAGAACTTGGAAGGAAGATAAGATACATGTTGCCGAGTTGGTCTTGGAGGGGAACGATAATTTTTATTTCATACGTTTACTATAATTATTTATTTTCAAATTAAAATAAGTTGGGAGAGAAAATATCTTTTAAAAGAAAAAAAATAAAACTATTATTTCTATAATTGCATACTTTCTATAAAGTCATGCATTCAGAATGTTTTTAAGAAACTTCTTTTTATTTTACACTACCAAAAGTTATATAGTAGCATGTATAAATAAAAATTAAAAGTGCTACTTTTAAACATGAAATATTACATTATTATGTTATGTGAGTTAGGACTTACTGGTTATCCTATTATTTATGCATGCTGAAGAAAGTTTAACAAAATGTTGAGAGAGAGGGAGGTTTTAATTCAGAAGATGAATCGATTAGCTGTGAAAACATTGTTATACTTTTCGAGTATATTAAGGTTTTGGCTATGTATGCTATTAAATAACTTAAGAAAAGCACATTCAATTATGTTTTTGTTCATATAGAGCACATACCATTATTCAGCTTATTCAATTCAGTTGAGTTAATGGTTCTAAACAGTGTGATCTCTTTTCACAAACGCACGCACGTCTCTTTCAATGATGACCACAAACCCTAGCACAAGTACATCCGTGTTGGTCACTGGCATCGTGTCCAAGGGTCCTTCCTGAATCATCTTCTTTAAGGAAAATCATATCCACATAGATCCTCCTAAATCATCTGCGTGACATAGCCACTGATCTTCCTCTTCATTGTGGATTGTTTTGGAAGTATCCATCTTTTCCATCCTACAAACTCAGCCTACTCCACACGGTTCTTGTTCTTGTTCTTGTGGACATTGTTTTAACGTTGGACAAACAATTATGTGTGTGAAACATGGTAGGTTGAATAACTTAGGAATCAGTAAAAGACATACCATGTCAATAACATTAATGTGGGTCTTTCTTTCACCAGATGAAACTTTAGAATATTGGTATTCTATTAACTAAGATATTCAAACCAAATGAGTTCTTCGCATTACACGTGTCAAATTGTGAATAACTTTGGATATATGAACAAGTGGCATACATGAAACTTGCTACTAGGTAGCTAATTAACTTGGCTGCATAGATTTAGCTCCCCAATTACAACTACGACGATAAAATAGGTGTTTAGAATATGTCAATTAAGATGGTTGAAAGACTTAATTAAATAAGGAGGAAATAACGTCTCAGAGAGATTCTGGTGGTTGGCCGGTGAAGGAGTTGAGGCTTAGTTCAAGTGAAGCATAAGACCCGCCGTAGCCTTCATCGGGGCCGCCGTAACGGTTCTTGTGGTAGCAGCTGTTGTGTGCAACGTTATGCTCGGTGCTGCAGAAACCGTTGATGTCCTCACAGTGCATGGGGAAGAGAGAAAGTGTCTCAATATCTGCTGCTGCTTCTCCATCTTCAAGCTCCTGTTGATCATTATCCTCTAGCGTTTCTCCGCTTGACATTCGCTTCTCAAAGAGACTATCGCATACTGAGCCACAGGGGTCTATACCAACCCATCCATAGTTGTGGTGGTTTAAAGACTCACCACCAACACCTTTGCTGGCACCAGCTGATATTGAACACTCCTAGTTTAAGCGACAACATACAGCGGTTGGTAATTACTAAAATTATGTATGCTATTCTTTCGAAATGGGTCTTGAAAATTAAAGACTTCACTGTATACATATATATAGTCTTTCATTAGTACATGTGCTTTGAAGTGCGCCATAAGTGTGTAAAGAAACCGGAAAAGGTTCCATCTTTTCTAGACTTTCAATAAACTTT
The DNA here is from genome assembly GCA_027564395.1 of Erythroxylum ulei. NCBI lineage: Eukaryota > Viridiplantae > Streptophyta > Magnoliopsida > Malpighiales > Erythroxylaceae > Erythroxylum > Erythroxylum ulei. Next base: position 44,193,782 of record JANITX010000210.1, read on the forward strand.
TCAAGCCAAGATTCGTGAATAGATTTCAGTACAAAATACTACAAGCATAGGAACTAACAGCACATGCAAATGGGTGGTGAACTAACGTTGATGTTCACTTCTTGCGTATTAATACCGAATAGAGACAGTAAGAGGAGTAAGCCCAAGAAAATAAGTACCCAAAATTCATCGGTAGCTTAACAAAGACATTAACTTATGAAACTCTTTCTTTGGTCATCATTGCTTACCCTAAAACTCTTTTCCATGGTAACTGACCCATATGAATAGCTTCCTGTCTGCCCAAGTGTAGTACGGATGGTAGCTGAAGAAGACCCTGAAAGAACACGGAAATGGATATGAAGTGAAAAACCCCTCTCAAAAAACATTCACACATGAAGACCAGAAATAGAACTGAAAACTAAGAAAAGAACGAAAAGGAAAGGGGACAATGAATCACCGGGACCAATGTTTGGGTACTTGCTGTGAAAGGAGCAACCTTCAGGTCTCATATTAGCAGCATTGCCTACTGTTCTTTGCTGCATGGAAACGTCAGTAGTGAACCTTTTCTTCTGCCTCTCACGAGCTTTGTGGTTCTGAAACCAATAAAAGACATTCTTGCCTTCAATCTTACCGTACTGTCTAAGCCTAGCAGAGATCCTCTGAATCTGCTCTGCATTTGGGGACCTGAGACCAGTGTTGTAGTAAAGGTCCTTCAATATTCTTATCTGGTCAGTTGTGGGAGTCCACCTTGTACTGCTTTGCCTGCAAAGAAAGCTTCCTTTGGCACCGCCGTTATTGTCCTCGTTAGGTTGTTGGTGTGGCTGCTGCTGTTGAGAATCCATGATGGCTTGTAAAACAAAAAGAAAACAAAGAGAAGCCAACAAAACAAAAACTCGAAGAGAGAGAGGGATAGAAGAGAGGGTAGGTGAATATACATGAAATGGAAAGAAGCGGGTCGAAGGCTATAAAAGGTAATGAGAAGGCTAAAGAGGCACATGGAGGTATGTATAGAGGATATCAGAGTAGTATCTGAGAGAGAAGGACTGAAGCTGACAGAGAAGGTTCATGATCAAAAGGGTAGGGACAAAAGGGTACTTAGAAAGGGACTGTTTCAGTGGAATTACTTGGAACAAAAGGCACGAAGGTATGAATAATAGCAGCTGCCTTGCTTTTGTAGTCTGAGAAAAGAAAGAGAAAAAGAAAAAGGAAAAGAAAAAGAAAACCATTGAAGTGATAAAATAGATGCTAAGAAAGATAGATAGAAAGGAGAGAAGCTTTTCTGAATGAATGACTGAATGCCATAAAATGATGTGGGGTGTGTGATTTAGAGCTCATCAAGGTTATTCTTTTAATGGAGATATGGTCTCTTCTTCCTTCTTTTTTTTTCACCAGACCAAAATGCCAGTGTAGAAGATTTTCTTTGTACTTTCTCAAGGCAAGGGCGTGATATGGGAAAACTAGCAAAGGTGTTAGGATCCCTTCAATAATGGGTCCCAAGTCCCAACCAAGCAAATACAAGGGTTTTGGTTACTATAGACGAGGTAGCATTCTTTCTGTCACTATCTTCCCCTTAGAGTTACTATGCTTTTACTGCTCTAATTCCCCTATGTTTACTATCCTCTGCAGGAATTTCCGAGATTGGCAAATCTATTTGGTGTACTAGGCCTTGAAGACCACAGGACCGCCTGAGCTTTATAATGCATTTGAATAGCAAAACTGTTGAATGATGAGTACATAACTTTTCCCTGGAAACAGAAAAAGGGGGTTTGAAGAGTGTGGAAGGTGTTGAATTTGGAACAAGTCACTCGTAAGTAGAGAGTGAAGCTGTCAATAATTGGCCAAGTTTTTAAATTATAAGTTGTCCATGTAGTACTATCTGTTTGAGATTATGATTAGATCTTAGCAATAATATTATAAAGATTATTGTAGTATTTTAGTTGAAAGTGCAACACAACTACTATCTGCTGAGGACAAGCATGGATTCATGGTAGTACTATAGTGTAGAAAAGCCATCTTAATTTGTATATTGTTTTTGGTAATTCGATCTGAATTATATCTTTTGGTATAATATGGTCTGAACCATACCAGTTTATGTTAAACCTAGGAATTCCGTCATCAACATCCTTGAATTGAAATAAGAACTTGTGTGTTGTTTTAATAACATTAAGGTTCAACACTGACATCAAACACGAGAAATCTATCTCGTAAACAAACTTGTGATGCAGATGCAGTGAAAGAATTTCACTATCACAATACACGCAGGCCTTCTTCTTCGGAGCACGCGCCCATAAAGTAAATGCAGGATGACAAAGAGCATTTAAAGAAGAGAGACCGGTGTTTTTCTGGAGCTTTTGCATAAGAAGACCATCATCAATGGGATGACAAAGAGCATTTAAAGAAGAGAGACCGGTGTTTTTCTGGAGCTTTTGCATAAGAAGACCATCATCAATGGCTCTATCTTTCTTGGTTGTGTTTTCTTTTCCGTAAACAAACCCAAGTTCATACATCAAACTCCATAGCTAACGTACAGGAAGTCTGTTGCTTCTGCTTTAGTCTTTGAAGGAACGAGACACACTTTGTAGCTAGGAAAAGTTCTACACCATCCATACTCAACAAGGAAAAGTTGAAATCAATATTGTTACTCCAATCAAGTTCCTTGCAGTACTTCTTCCTTCGGATGCAGGACCTGATGTCACAAAAAGCTTAGCATACTCTAGAATTCACACGACAACTTATGGATAGAGCAAATGAACTTGAAATTTTGGTGCATTTAGAGACTTTGGATTCTAAGAGGATCTTCAGATGAGGGGTTGCATTTTCTGATTGCCAGTGAACGATAAGCAGGTGTGATTCGTAATGAATGGTATCCATAAAGGTAGTACATTGATACCATTTTCTTCTTAACCAGAAGTGAAATCTGCAGGATAACTTTTCATCATATGAAACCCTGGAATTTTCTGCGTTATAAACTCAATAGTGAAGAACGATTATTTTTGGTTGTTCATTCCTACCACCTAGAGGAATTTAAAATAAATAGTGACTGGACAAATATTAAACCTTCTAACTACATTTTAACAGCATTTAAGGGTGAAATTTGGTTATTATCTCTTGAAATGATGCCAAGAATTCGTCAGGTAAAACAACTTGATGATGTGTAGTTATGCGTCATTTATCATCTGTTCTCATGAGCAATTTTCAATTGGTTTAAGATCCGTCAAGATTGCAGCTGAACTTCTAAATCACGAACTTTTGGTTTCTTCTAGTCTTCCATTGAATCTTAACGTTGTCTTGTGTGCGAGCAAGTTATAAGTCACTTTCGTGGAGGCCCCGTGTTTCTGTCTTATCAATGCGTATTCCATTTATTGGTTATGGTATAACCGAAGAGCTTCAATTTTGAAACTCTGGTAACATGAGATTGGTATTGCTCGATCACCTTGAATTCAACTTGTTACAGTTTCATTCCCTTTCTTAACAATTCTGACAATTGCAGCGTCTCATCTCTCTTTATTTCTCACTCAGCAGTCTCTCTAGTTCTTAAACTTTTCAGATAGTGTTTATTTCTTTGATATTGACACTTCCATCATGCTTACCTTATCATGCATTTACATGGGGTTTTTTTTTTTTGTTCAACCAGAAACCCTCATATTTTTTCTCTAACACTTCCATACACTTGATGAAGTAAGTGATGTATGTCATGTGATGGTAGATGTTTGTTTGTTTGTTTCTTGGCAAAATTGCTCATAGTCAGTATCATTCTCTCCTGATCAACTTTTAGACTAATGTTTTCTAAAGAAAAGGAAAAAACTTTTTAGATTTTGATTTGGCAAATGGCAGTGAAGCCTGTATCCTATCAGCCTCTCTCTCTCTCTCTCTCTGATCCAAAATTCTGAGTTGCTTACCTCACACGAGAATTCTAGTTCTAGAGTGGTACTCTTACCCTTTTCTTTGGGGTAATCATCTTCTTGGCTTTTATTTTCTTCTCCATATCTTCCAAGATACCGTCACAAACTCACAATATCATTCCATATTTCTTAACCTCTCAGTCTGTCTATCTCTCTTCTAGGCTGCGATAGCAGTGTCGTTTCCCTTTTCCTTTCCGCCTTCTTAATTCTAAGAAAGAGACTAGCTACTAACCTAGCCACACACCCCTTTTGCTTTTGCTTCCCATTTGTCCTTATTGTGATTATATGCGATTTGACAGCAGTAAACAGATACACCAGCTTGCATCTCAGGATTTTATGTTGTACTGCCCCATTTGTTTTAGCACTCAGCCAGTAGAGGTCAACATTACAGTGTGAGTGAGGAGTTGCTACATTTTATGTCACAGGGATGTGGTTGGAATTGGATCCCACATCTTTCTAGGATTTAGGCATTCAAAACTTGATGTGGACTAATCCACTACAAATAACTACTGTTCTATTTGTTTGGAACTGACAGAACTCCTATCCTATGAACTGGTCCTTGAGTTTGAACTTGAACGAGGTGGACTGTTTTGAAATTAGTTTGCTTTCGGTTCGGTTTGACTCGGACTATAAATCAATGGACTTTAATTTAATTAAACTTTAAGTAAGAAATAAATTCTAGTTACCCATGGACACCATTGGAATTCTAAGACATGACACAGATGAAGTCATATTCTAATCTTAGCTGCAGAGGTGAATGTCACCCATGAATCCAAGCATGGAAAGCGCAGTTGTATTACCATAAGCAGCCACATAGCGGCATGAAATGATTTATGCGACCCACCACATGGGAGGCCCAGAGGGGACAGATTTTGGATGATGAAGACGCAAACAAGAGCAGATCACGTCAGTGCAAAATGATCAACAATATAAAATAGGTGACGCTGAAAACTGAAATGAAGACATACTATTCAGCCTGTTTGATGGCTTAACGCATGGTTGAATAGAAAGATAAATATGCTTTTCGGCCCATGAGGCCCTAGCCAGCACAGAGAAGCCCTATGAAGATTACACGATCCTGCCAGGCAGCTAGGAATTTCAGCTTGCTAATTTGCTCAATCAATAAGTTTGGCCGAAACAATGACTTGAGTGTTGCTATGTGCCTAAGCAAATGCTAATCCAAACCTCGCCTAGAAGGCTCCCTCAAAATGCCAATAATCTTCACTCTTAAGGAGATTGTTTTGGCTACTTTCCATGTATGGAAGAAATTGCATTCTCGCATTGCATGGTGCCTTTACCTTATTAGTAAGCTACATAAATAATAATCATGCCATCTGTCATCCAAGACCACAACCAACTTGTGGTAAAGGCAAATAGCCTCACTCTCTTGGCATATTCTAAGAACTTAATACACCACCGAATATCTAATAAAACTTCGGACGCCAGCTGATAATAAGAATCCAACTATCATAATAAGCACAATCATTACAAGTGTGAAATAAAACAACGGTAGTACAAATGTAACTCCTTCCAGGAGAAGTTAAACAAGAAGAGAGTCTGGAAGTAGTATTATGTACACACACAAACATTCTTATTTAAGTTCCCAGTGACAACAAATAATGTGGCAACTTGTGCCTTTCATGTACGCTCATACCGCCAAATTAGTCCACCAAGAAAATAATAACACCATACGAAAGGGGCCTAAAGATCGACCAATTTTATTGATCCAAGTCAGGCGTGTAACCAATAAATCAAATCAAAGCTCTCACAATCAAACAGCTACTCAATCTATAAGGAGGATCCAAACCAGCCCTTCCAACGTTTTCAGCTTCGGTAAATTGATGCCTATTACTGTTCTAAACACCTCAAACTTAAGTATTTACAAAATTGAACTCCAAATTGCAGTCATGATCACGGAGTTGAAGCTTCCCAAGTTGGAATTAAGTGGTAAGTAATGCATTTGACACATTTGCATTCAACTATGTAAAGAAAAAAAGTTCAACCAATTCCATAAGCTCCTGCAGATGATGAAATGAATTTTGGTAACTTACTTACCCAGGAGACGACACATCCACAACTGAATAAATGCCTGACAAAAGAAATAAATCTCATCCATTAGTAATCAATGTCCGTCTTAATCCTTCTACTGTTTGCGGATCCTCGACCACTACGACTTGAGTACTGGCGCTCTGATACAGAAATCTCAGTAAGATCTCTCATCCTTGTCTCTTTTCTAACTGGCTGTCTTTTAACATGATGTTCAAACTTATGAAAATTAGATGTCTTAATGTTGTCGACTTCATATGAAAACGGTTGAATGCCCTCCAGACCTCGATCTGGAGAAAATCCGATGGGCTGTTTGGTTTCATCCATTTTTCTGAATGTGATTGATATCCTATACAAAACGGACCATGAGGACATAAAAATTATTCACAGTAATCATGGAAAAGAACACAACTATAATAAAGACCTAACTCGTACCTCTTTGTAGGAACTGAAGGCACACAATGCTTAGCAACGTCAGCTGCATTTCCATTCAAGACAAGAACAGATCTGGATATAACATATTTTGATTCAAAACTTCGCTAAATAGGGATATTTAAGGGAAACAAATTCCAGTAAAATCACATACATATAAAAGGAGCAAAAATTTAGAAAAAAAATGGCACTTCAAACATACCCCACAGGTAAAGGGATTGCAATTGGACCAGCAAACTCCCCAGGACCCATAATTTTCAAGTTAGATCCAAATACTATGTCGCACTCGCTTAGAAATGATACAGTGCAGAAGGGTCGAAGAAAATCATGATTGTCAATATGTGGAGGTATACAGTCCCCTTCTTCATACATGTTGACGATGCAACTGTCTGGTACACATGTTGGAGGGAGAACGTGCCATCTAACTAGCCTTTTAATTATGACCTTGAAAAGAACAGGTATGGGATCCACAAGTTCATTTCGTACAATTCCTGGTGGGTTACCATTTTTGTCCTGCATCATTAATAAGGAGAGATTTCAACCCTTGTATAATACTTCTTAGTGCACTCATTTCATGTAACTATATAGAAAAAGAAACATCATTAGAGTCTTCCAAAAATGTCTAAAGAACTTACAATAGCATAATTGTAACAGCACCCAAATTGAAGGGTTACACGCCCTTTGCCTCTCATCCATTTTTGTGGAGCTGAGTATGTTCTCTCTGTGAAAGACAATTTGACCTTAGTAACATTTGACATAAACAATAAGGATTGAGAAAAAATGTTAAACCTACAAAACGATATTTCTAATTAACATTTTCTGAACTTAGCTACATTAATCTTTCAAGTCGAATAGTTAGCATCTACTATAACATTAATATCCACAAATGCTGATAAGGCTACAAATGGTTCACAAACTACCCAAGCAACACCAAGGCTCAAATTGACAAGGCAAAGAGAGTGGCAAACATCCCATCCATATGCATGAACCAGAATAAGAAGACAAATCAGTTCACCAACTACTTAAGCATAACTAGAGTCAAAGAGAAGATGAAAAAAACGGCAACATTCCCATCTATTAAGGCATTGATGGAAGCCTATAGTAAAGAGTAATACGAATAGTGGAGAGAAAATGATACTGTTGTTCTTATTCCTTCACAACATGAGGTAATATATACAAAGAATTCTGTACATCAGCTAAGCTAACAATACACGACAGAGTTTGTTATAAGATAACCGAATATTGTTACAAAACAACAGAAAAGTTACAGAGAAAATAAGATATATAGAATTTATCCCTTAACAGGAGATACCTAAGCATGTTAGTTCATCTGGGATTGGGAGGATTACTCTCAAAACTAGCCAAAGAAATGAGGATTATGATTTCGGTGGCTGAACCTGCGACTGATAGAATTTTATTATTATTGTGGACTAGCATAATAGTGTACAAACTCCGATTAATTTGATATCAATGGTAATTCTCAATTTAACGTGTTATTGATCCTGTGTTCATGGGCCTGCTATGATAGGTAAGCTTGGCCCATATATTATAAAGCACAGGAGGCCCTACTACTAGCGAACTTTTATATACAATCGTCCCATTGAAAAATGTATGTGTTCTTTTGCTGATTAAGGTTCGGAATAGCAGTAATAAATCCTCTGCGTATTAATTACATCGTTGCACGAAACTACAATAGATTCAATGTTTCCGGCGGATAAGTTTCTGAATGTACGGATGATTGTAGATATGCTTCCGATATGGAGTCGAAGATATGTAAGAAAGTAGTTCGTCACAACAATCCCTCAAATGTTCACATGCGAGTCGAACGTTGTTTTCGGGGAAAATCGACGCTCTGCAAACAAAGGTCGACCCTTCTATGTTGTCTAATCGAAAGGCCGATAGACGAGTGGGCGAGACGGAAATGGGGCGTAGCTTGGAGTGGGAGTGTAGCGTGGGTAAGGTAAGCAAAGTGGCCGCCAGAGAGGAAGCCAAACCGGCCTATTAAGCGCAGCTAAGCTAATACGCGCCGGAGGTAAGCTCTATTTGGCCCGCCCGTCCAGACGCTAATCCCTTTTTCATTATCATCTACCGCCCTTGATTTCCTCCCAGCTATTCACGCATGAAGATCGTCGTATGTATGCTCGACTTCGGTTGCCGATGCTATAATAGGTAGGAGTACATTATGGCAGGATCAGTCACCCGGGCAAACCAACCCCCCTCCAAGAAGAATTGTGCTATGCCCTCCCGATCCCTATAGAGCGAAAGAGCTGCCTGGTGATCCCTAGGTTGCAGCACGCCCGGTCGTTAACTCCTCGCGCCGCTGCCGCCGTTTCTAGGACCGACCGACGCCTCACCTGCACAAGTACCTACGTAGTGTCGGTTGCACATTTTACATAGCGTTCGAACTCATGTGCCTTCCAGAACCAGGTTATACAATATCTGGTTCGATAGGACCAGGGGTCTTCGAGCCTGCTGCGTACGATTAGCCAGCCTTGCGGCGGCAAAAGGATCAGACGTCCCCCAGGCTACGGTTCCCTCCGGTCCAAACCCGGTGCCGCATTAGGTTAGGGGGCTGGGCGATAATAGCTCCTCCGCATCCCAAAGCGCGCTGCCCTCCTAGGCGCGCAACACTAAGTAATCCAAGCCAACCCACATTTCTGACTAACGGCGGATAATCATATTTCTTAGAGGTACTAAATACAACTCCATGAATGAGCAAAATGGAGGTTGCATTAATAATAAAGATCTCTGGGGAAACCGCTAAAAAAAGATTGAACATGTGGGAGGATCCGAACGAATGATGCTTTCATTTCCCCCGTATGGAGCACTGAGTTACTTACGTTACGGCCTTCAGCAGGCAGGCTGCACTCTAGTTGGCGGCTAGGAAGGATCGCTAGACCAGCAGCCAGACTAATCATTCATGTGTAATGATGATGATTCCACACCAAGCTCAATAAAAAATGGAATGGAGAAAAAGGTAAACAAAAAAGGAGTCCATGACCCCGCGTATAAGGAGAGGTCGAATTCCAAACTTTTATCTCGAGTATACCTATTACCAAGACGTCACTTTGGGCACATGCGGATAGCCGCCCCACGTGGCTAAAAGTAAGCAAAAAAAAAGAGCTCAAACTCCTTAGCGCAAGCACTAAGTAAGTAAACTACCTTTTTTTAGTTCCACTGAGAGACTCGAGTCTTATATATATATATAAATGCCACTCTACGAGGGTGGGTCGAGTCCTTTCAAGTTCATCCCAAACAAAACAAAACGAAGCCCTTCCCGGTCTTGGTCGAGAAGATGCGGATAAAAGGCCAATAGCCTGATCTTCTACGGCATAAGCTTTAAAGAATCAAGCTATCAACGCTAATAATAATAACATAAGAAAATCCATTTATTTTTTAATCTCAAAGGTATAGATGAAATTTTGAACAGTCATTTCAATCTTTTGATTCAGATAAATTCCGAAAAATCCTCCGGCACTTCACTTTATCGATCGGTTTGAGAACGTGTGGAGGGAAGAACCAGCACGGCCGGGGATTTGCTGCATTCCGCCATAACTTCGAGAATAAATCAAGTTGTTTTGTCGAAAGCTGCGCCCGCGCACTCGATGTCCTGTAGATGAAGGCCCGTCATCCCTGTGCCGAGGAGTCCCAGGAGGTCAGGATCGAATTTCTTGCTCTTTTTTTCGATTGAGCTTTGATACATTGAGTCTATCTCTCCGTTGGTGCGCCGAAACTGAGCCACTGCTCTTCAGGGCGCTTTTTTGGACAATTCCTAAACCCACTTTCTGGGGGGCAACTATGGGAACGAGACTCAATCCCCCCCCTACTCTAGCCTTCCTGTTCGAAGACGAGAGCAGAATAACTTCGTAACGGCGGAGAAGGATTTTTCCTCGAAAAAAAACGATTTCTTGTTTTTCTTCTCTTAAGATATTTCTAGTTAGAACTTGATCGAGGTTTTTTTTTTATCCAAAACATAAAGTAACAAGACCCGAATGGACTATGAACCAACAAAAATCAGAGAATGCCTTTGAGCTCTTGTTCGAGTTCTTCCTTGATGACCGGAACACTGTTAAAAAGCCAAAAAGGTCTAAACTGATTCTTTGTACAAGTCTCATAGATTGACTAGAAGAGATTTAGAGTCACTTTTCCGCCAACAGGAAGCGGAATAGCAATGACAATCCCTTACCTTCTTGTCCTACTCCTCCTTCTCATCATTGATACCGACTAGTGGGTAAAACGAATAGGAAAGCATTAATCGCCGGCAAAGAAGCCTTCCCGTAGTCTTTCCGCCTCTATCCCTTAGGCTCTCTGTCCTGCTCCCAGAAACAGGAAAGCAAACAAGCCACCAGCACTTCAATCAGTAAAGCTAGCCACTCAACTCGCTTTCTTCAAATTCCTTTTCACATTGTATTTCAAATCCTCCACCTAGCCAAGTAGGTCTCAAAGGGTTCACCCCACATATGCTTAGTCGCCGCAAGCTCCATATAGGTGACTTTGCGGGCTACTGAATAGAATCTTTGGTGAAAGGCGTCTACCATATCGGCGCAACTATTGATCGAGTTCGGCGCGAGGCGTGTATACCACGTGAATGCGACACCCGAAAGACTCGCAGAAAATCAAAGTGCTTCCGCAACAAACTCTCATCGTGAGCAGTGTCTCCGCTGGAAATTTAGACATTATTAATATGCTGCTCTGCGAAATCTCCACTTCCATCATACAACCGAAACCAGCTAAGTAAGAACTCACCTTAAGAACATGTACATACGAGGCAAGATTCCATAGGGCCTTATTCTGAGATTGAAACCAATCCTCAGGGCAAGCAGTCTCTGCCCGTAGATCTTAGAAGGTGCCCTTTTTTTTGAAGAAAACCAAAGAAAGAAATGGAACTATAAACCGGATCTTCGGATAGGGGAAGCCTTATTGGCTAGGATGTTCTCAATAACCGAAATGGAATTGAATAGCTCAATCTAAAGGTCTCACGTTATAAATCGCTCTTTGCGTACGTTTGTCTATGTTGACTCCATCTTCATCCACGAAGGAAAAAAAACCTTGAGTTGTAGAAAGGCACTGGCCCAGTCCTAAGCGGGAGTCTTCCTCCTTCGATCCGAGCTTTTAGCCTTTGGTCTTTGTGCTCGACTTTATACGTCCCGAGGTACTCTCTCTTTGTGTCGCTCGGTTTTCACCTCTCTCCTTCGGACACAAGCACCAAAGGTCCCATGGGAGGAGCTTTTTGCGGACCGCGTGCCTGTTGAAGAATGAGCCGGCGACTCATAGGCAGTGGCTTGGTTAAGGGAACCCACCGGAGCCGTAGC
>JANITX010000210.1:44212050-44222544 GCA_027564395.1 Erythroxylum ulei
TACGTAAATGATTTTGATGAAGAACAAATAATAATGAAAAGAAGAAAGTAAGAAAGCAAGCAGAATAAAAGACAGACGGAAGGAGCAAAGCCAAAAATCAGACGGAAGAAAAATAGACGATGTAAAAGGCAGACGATTAGCGCGGAAACAAAAATCAGACGCAAGGCGCGAAAATAAAAATGGGACGGAAGCACAAACTAAAACATCAGACGAAAGAAAGTGAGACGGAAGATCCGATACCACGTTGAATTACAAATCAGCTAGAGTTGGTTACAGAACTCAACTGAATAATTGATTCTTGAAAGATCAAGAAACAAGAAGAAAGAAGGATTTACAAGAAACAGTTGAAGACGAAGACTGAAGAAGTTTTTCGAGAAGATTTTAGCAATTCTAAAAAGTTTGAGTGATCTGAGAAATATTATTGTGCGAAAAATTAGAGCTACTCTTATTTGTAACGAAGCTCAAAATATCTTTTATTTGAAAGAAGAACAAATAGCCTGAAGAGGCTAAAAATGAAAGAATACTTATTGTAAGAGACCCGAAGAGGCTCGGTATCAAAGAATACTTGTAACGTTTTAAGAGATAGTGAAATCTCAGAAAGATATTTGATGACTGGACGTAGCCCACGGTTTGGGGTAAACTAGGATAAATCTGCCGTGTCAACATCTTTCAACTCTTAACTCTAAACTCTCTTAACTTTGAATTTTCGATCTTACTGTTTTCTTACAAGAATTTAAAAAATAGTTTACAACATTGATTTTTAGTAGTTTTGCGAAAAGAACAACTTTCTTTTAATGAAATTGATTACAAGGGGATTAACGAAAAAGAATACACAATTCAACCCCCCTTCTTGTGCATTTGTATATCATTTGTTAAGTGTTGTATTAAGGTGTGATTCACTTCAACAAAGTCATGCAACATTACAATAATGGTTCAATGGAATCAAATCTCATGGAGTTAACTTAACCTTAAACATCAACCACTCAAAAAGCTCCAACACACTAAATTATTTCATTCATGTTCAAGTGCTTTGATTTGAATACACATATCAATCAAAATATTGACACCCTATTCATTCACCAATGACACTTGTAAGCATGCACTGATTATTATTGATCAATTAAAGATGTAAACTGTCACTAAGTATCTTTTTATGAAAATTCTTGCTATTTTAAAAGATCAGTAGGTTTAATGTTATTGTAAGCACCATCTTTTTAGATTTCTTTAATGATCACCTAGTCTATTGACACAAAGGAAAACACCTTTTCATGAATGTCCCTCAGTTACTCAACTAGGTTATGTTTTATATTTAGCTTGTTTGGAGTGTCATTCTAGCATTTTGATGCAAAGATAAATATATTATCATGAATGCCCCCAGTTACTCAACTATATCACAACTCTCAACTAGTTACCAGCTCTATTCTTGAGCCAGTTTCCTTAAAAAGGGCCAGTAGAATAGGAATTTTATTTGTCATACTCTTTTTTTTCAATTTCTTAGCTCACCTTATTTCTTCTTAGTCAATCACTCTTATGATAGGTTACTAATGATGCCCACAAATTTAATTGAATGTAATTATAAAAGCATCCAAATAAACGTCATAAAGTGAAAGAATAGGTGTCATATCCTAATTAACATGCATATTCATCTTAAGACACTTAAAATGCAAACTTTAAAAGCCAATGCACCTTTACAATTTAAATGACCATATTTGAAGATAAGCCAATTCTGTTCAATTCATGCCATCAACACTTTTATATCATGCAACAAAAATATACACAATGTTATCACAATAAAAAATAACACTATGAAAATGTAAATTCACACACAAATGATATGCAAGTGTGTGTACGTCCCCACACTTGATCAATATATTGCATTCAATGTAGAAATGACACATACCTAAAAACAACACAAATAACAAATATAAAAACAAAATAAAAATAAGGGAAAGAATACTTTTGGATATTGTAGTGGTGATGGTATTGGAGAAGGAACTTAGATATACTTCATGCCATAAACATCCATCAATTCAACTCTCTATAATATAAACATAAAACATAAAAATAACAAAGCACTAACAAAATAAAATAAAAATGAAACTTATCATAATTTTTGGGTTGCCTTCCAAGTAGCACTTGATTAATGTTATTAAACTGACTTACCCTTCCTATTTACCATCAACCTGGGTCTATAATTAATGCCTTGCTTCCACCTTTTTCTCTATATGGTGATTTATTAGCCTGTGAACAAGCCATATGTTATAAGATAATGATAAAAGCTTAATGTATCAGATTAATAAATCCAATTGTCTCCATTAATGCCCATTTTAATAACAAATTGTTAATAAAATAAGGAATAATAAATTTAATTGAATCTTCAGCTGACTCAAATAGTTTGTCTTATAGGAAGTGATCACCATCCGTACCTAAGGTGACTATCAATAATTTCCTTATTTGGTTCCTCATTTTTCTCTTCCTCAATCACCTTTGTCCACTCTTCTACTTTCTCTTGTTAGACAGAGGCTTCCTCCTCTATTTGAACCTCTATTTTCTTTATCATCTAGTCTTCTTTATGCTATTATTATAAAGATTCAGCTGAAGCATAATTGTTTCGTGCATTAGCATAAGAGATGCTCTACTCTTCCCTAATAAGTATTCTCATATGGTGTACTCTGAGGCCACTTTCCTATGCAATATGGATGCTCCCACATATAGTTTGGTTCCTGACATCTATGATTGTATTGGTTACCCCCATAAATGTCACAATATAACATAGATATATGTTGAGCTTCCATGTTACTTGGGAGACTTCCCACATTCCTTGTTGACAACGCATTGGAAAGTTACCCAACTTAAACCTCCAAGTTATGAATGGAAGAGTAGTGGTTCTTCATTATTTGATCAAATTTTATTTCCATCCTCTTCTGACTTTCATTTTAGCTATTGAACTTAGCGCTTAGCATGTCCATTAACTTGTCCATCTTTGAATCCAATGAATCAAGCCTATCTTTTTGGAATCCTAGTGAACCTTGAGCTCTTAATTGATTCCCTGTATTATTAGACCAAAAAAAATTATGGAAGTTTTTCTACCCAAGATTGTAAATATTAGAATAAGGATTATTACTTCCGACCATTCTGTGCTATCATAAAATTGAACTGCTCCATGTTGTTTTTGCAACTGGGAAGCAATTAGTTAAGACATGATTTTCTTGTCCACATAGTTTTCATCCATAATAAGAATTGCCTTGAGTAGGCTAGAAGATGTGGCTTTCATATTGTTAAATTATTCCTTGAGGATCTTGTTTTTATGCAACTACAATCAAAATTCCTTAAATTAAAAGAATTCAAATTAGATAAGATGCTAAAATTATAATCGCCGAAAATGGCGTCAAAAACTTATTGATTGTTTTAAATAGAAAACTTTTGTACTGTGAGTATATAAATCATAACTTATAGTATAAAAGATATCAATCCCATGAAGATTGAATATAGTCACCTAACAATTTGAATTACACTTTTTAAGGTAATAAAAGATTGAATTAGTTGAAAATTAAATTACACTAACAAAACTTAATGATTGACCAAGATAATAATGAAATTAAAATACTCAATGGTGGAAACTTAGAGATTATTATATCCTTGTTTTGTCTCCCCTTTACCTAGTATACTTGATCTTAGAAATCCAAAGGTTTTGATTACCCTCTCTTAAGATCTAATCAAGTAACCCCAATTGAAATAGATAAAAGTTGAGTTGCAATCTTTCTATTTCTCAAAACTACTTAATTGGATTTGAAGCAATCCTAAAGATAATTAACCTACAATTAATATATCTCTTCAATTACTTATTAACTTGATATTTGTAAGTCTATTAAGTTACCAAATCTCGTTACATAACTTAACATATATATCTTGATTAAATGTCTTGATTCAAATTGAGTGTAAGCATAACAAATATTACAAAGCAGTAATATATTAAATTTAAAAAGGTAAAAGTTATATAAAACAATTCAAAAATAACACACCAATATAGATTTAGCAATCCATAATCATGATCAAAACACAACTATTCAGATTTGGCATATAAGGAAATGAAATAGGAAAAGAAAATGGAATGAAATCAGTTTAAAGCTTTGATTTGGAAAATCTGAAAAGCTAGAGTAGATCTTGATGTTTCCACTTTTATTCTTCTTTTTTGTGATGTGTAGCTTTTTTTTAATGTTTTCTTCTTTTTTTATTTCTCCACTAATTATTAAATCTACCTCCCTCCACTGTAGCTTTCATAATATCCTTTTATAACAAAAACTAAGTTTTTTGGAACATGGTATAAAAACTTCTCAATCGTGCTTTTATAAAGTCACAAAAGCTTACGTTGGCACATATATAGCTGTGTAAGTCCAAGTTTACAGGGGTCTTTGAAGCTTTACATGGTTATAGGAACTTACATGGTTACTATACAAGATCGTGTAAGTTTTAAGGTTGCTTTAATTCCTCCATTCTATGCTACAATTTCACTTAAATTCTTCTCCTTTTAGTCTATGAAGGCAATTATCACTTAAAAACACACTTGAAGCAAAATAAGTACCACAAATAACTTAATATTCTTAAATAATAAGCAAAACACACTAAATATAGATATAGATATATAGTCATTTAATTGTTATTAATACTCCCAGATATCCTCTTTTCATTTTTCTCTAAAAGAAATGCAATTGAAGCATGTTGTAAGTGTCTAAGAATCTAATGTGATCTCCCATATTGGTAATTAATTTTCTCGAAGTACATTTATAGGTTATAATTGCCTTTATGGACTAAACAGAGAAGAATTTGGATGAAAATGCAACATGAAACAAAGATTTGAAGCTAAGAGATACAAAACCTTGTAACTGGTCGTGAAAGTCCCTCAAGCCACGCGGATTCACAAATTGGTGATTTTAGGTTATAAACATTCTAGTACATGGTCGTGTATCAAATTGTGTATCTCCCAAAATCCTATAAATTATTGTAAAAAGATGTGATTAGAGGTAGAAGACAATAACAAACATTAGGAGACAATTCTAGATGTGGAGAACATCCAAAAGGGACAATATTGATCTAGGAACATGGAAAACCTGAAGAAATCATCAAAAGATCCAATAGAATACAACATCAAACCTCGACCTTGCAAGAACATTCGATAGAAGAGAAAGGGAGATTTAGAATTATGAACCCTTTGTTTTCTATTCATTTTTTTCCAGTTTATGTTTGATTTAGTTTTCTATTATATGTAACTAAACACTTTTTAGTGTCTAAGTATGATAAACCTTATTTGAGATAGCAATATGTTTTGATTCTTTTATTTAATGCATTGGTTTTGATTGATTTATTAGGATTCAATTATGTATTTAATATATCCAAGATAATAGTTCATAATCTAATTTCATAGCATAGAGATTGAGAAATCCTGTGTATCAATAGATCTACCATATGTGAAAGAAGTTGATTACAAACTTACAGATAGGTCAACATAAATCCTCTAGATTAAGGTCAAACCTAATAGTGGAATTCACAAATCGATAAAGCAATCCTATAAACTTTAACCTAAGTAATTCGGTTGATAAACTTAGGATTAGTTGTTAGTGGACTTGAGGGAGCTATTAGTATAAGATAGGAATTTCCATAGTCCAATAGTCAACAAAACAATTGCATAATAAATGGTCAATTATTTATAGGTTTTTATGGGAATTCATAACCTAGACACTAATTCCTAATATTGATTGTTTTCTAAGTGATTTCTTTTATTTATGTGTTCAATATTGCTGCCTATTTTATTTTAATTATTAAGTTTTATTTTCTTAATTAAAAACCAAAATCCAATTCTTAGCTTAGATAATAGGAGAAAGGTAATTACTAGTAATCACTGTCTTTGTAGAATCGATCCGTTTTTGTCGATACTAGCTAAAGCTACATCGTGTACTTGCGATAAAATTATATTGGTATAGAAATAAACCAATCTAGTTTTTTATGCCATTACTGGGGATATTGATATTAGTAACACCTAAATGTTGTTAATCTAGCCATTATTTTTTGTATTTTATTTTGTTTTATTTCTTGCTTGTTCATTTTATTTATCTTTTAAACTCTTCTAAATTTACAGTGTGTTGGTGGTTTATTTTAGGTATTGAGTTTTAACTTCATAGCCACAACTCATAATGGACCAATGGGGCAAACGGTACTCTTATGGGAGCTACGGTGTTAATTTGCAATATGTAACATCACCATGCTAGAAAGAGTGATTTCTTCACATGTTTTTGAAAGCTCAACCAATGTCCATATCATGTTGTGGCATTTATGGGAGTAATTTTTCCAATCATGAATGTCAAACACTGAGATATATATG
Organism: Erythroxylum ulei; assembly: GCA_027564395.1. Lineage (NCBI taxonomy): Eukaryota > Viridiplantae > Streptophyta > Magnoliopsida > Malpighiales > Erythroxylaceae > Erythroxylum > Erythroxylum ulei. Next base: position 44,218,427 of record JANITX010000210.1, read on the forward strand.
GGAGTAACCAAGCATGTACAACCAACCTCAATGTCCATTATACAAGAATACGTATAATCAGAGTGGAGTTACCCTTATATATATAGATGGAATGATTATGATCCAACTGAATATGTAAAACAAGAGCAGTGACACAAAATTATTACAGATAAACTAATGGAATTTCTTACGAAGAGAGCAACTAGTCAACATGAATTTAATAAGAGACTCTCTTCACCTGCATATGATGAGCATAATCCTTCATATTATTTGAGCTTCCCAACATCTCAGAGTGAAGAAGAGATAACAGTCGATTTCATGAATGACGATACATTTCAACAAGACGAGGAGATAACCACTGCTGTGAAAGATACAATAGTCAAGTTTATTCAAGAATCAAACATGAGGTATCAAGAAACAAAGGCTTATATAGATAATATGGTGAATCAAATCGACCAAATGTTGGAGTTATTATCTAATGAATTATAAGGGAGTTTGCTTGGTACTACTAAAATAGATTCTAAAAAACATTGTATATCAATCATCCTTAGGAGTATAAACGAGCTTCTACAAGAAGAAGATGAAGAAGAAGAGGCAGTCTCTGTCCAAGAAGAGGAAGTAGAGGAGTGGTAGGAGATAATTGAAGAAGACAAGCCAAAAACCTTTGTCCAAGAAGAAGAAGAAGAAGAAGAAAAAGAAGAAGAAGGAGAGTCGACAAAGGTGGTCAAGGAAGAACTAGCGAATAAACCAAATAAGGAAACTACTAGTGAAGCGTTGGTAGTGACCTTAATACGAAAGGTTCCTACTTCCTCGAAGACAAACTATTCGAGTTAGTTGATGATTCAAGGAGTTTCATTATCCTTTATTTTATTAACAATTTGTCATTAAAAAAAGCATTAATGCAGTCGTTAGGATATATTAACTTCATAAATTATGTTCTTATTTTTATTTTACAATAGGTGGCTTACTTACAGGCTACTAAAATGCCTTGTAGAGAAAAGGATGGAAGACTGATTATAAACTCAAGATGAGGTTAACATGCAGGGTACGTCGAGCTAACGACGTCAAACAAGTGTTATATGAAAGGCAACCTATAAATTAGGATAGGCTTTATTTTAAATTTTATGTTTATTATATTTTAATATTTTGTTTTTATTTTCTTTTTTATGTTTTTATCCCTTTTTATTTTATAGATTTTTCTTTTATAGCTTACAAGGATGCTAGTCTAATATTGGAAAGATCAGAAATTTAAAAAAATTGTCTTATTTAGGAAAGTACCAACTTAACCCTCTCACTTATTTTTAAATGCTTATATTGTGTACATTGAGGACAATATACAACTTTAAGTGTGGAGAAGGAGTTAATGATTTTTAATGATTTCTTTAAGCTTATTATAATCTTGATTATTAAATTTTATTAACTGATATTCTGAATTGGTTGAAATATGTCCATCAATATTATATTTCATTATGAAATATTGATTCGAATTAATATGCAAAAGGATGATAGTTAGAATAAAATTACTTTTATAAGTCATAATTTTTAGTATTCATTGAAATAATCAAATTGAATGAAAATTGCTACTATTTACACACATACATACCTACCGTTTTGTGAGTTTTTGAGCCTGAGAGCGAAAGTTTAGAAAATTTTAAGCTATTTTATTTCTTTCATGTGTGTTATCATGAATAGTTGAACAATTCTAGAACTTGCTTTTGTTATCCATATTGAGATCAAAATCATTGAAGTGATAAGGGCATTTATATTTAACAATTTGCATTATCCAATTCCTTTTATCATTACCTTACCTATAATTTATCCTTCAGGAATATTAAGTCTTAGCCTTTTTCATTGATTATAACCACATATTAACCTTTATCCTATTTTTCTTTGAAGCTTTTTTAATTATTTTGAAACCTAAAGGTTATTTACATTACCTGTTTGTTTGAAACTTGGAAAACTTTGAAAGATCCATTATTTCTTTAATTGAGGTACTGAATGCTAAAAACAAAACATTGTGCATAAGACAAATTGTGAATAACTATATGGTACCAATGGACTTGCAATGAAAGGACTTGTATATTTGTACCAAGTTTCATGTAATTTCTTTTAATAAATTTCCTTTAATTTAATTGTTTTATTATCCTAACCATACTTTACCTAAGGCCCATTACAACTTGTATAAAAACCTTTTGATTTTTATTTCTAATTTACATAAGTGGTGGAGATGTGATAATATTGCAAGCTTATAGTAAGAGTTCCATTAGGCATTGATTTGAGAGTTTGATACTTTTCACCCTAAACACTTGAGTGTATTAAGCGAAATCTCAGTGAGGGTGTAAAAGTTTGTGCTTTTGATTTCAATGAGATTATTGATATGATTACTATTAATATTGACATAGGACGATAGTTTTAGGGCAACTTGACTCTACTTGTATATTAATTTGATTAATATGATATTATTATTTATAGTATAAGTTGACAGGCTGAGATTGATGAAGGATAGATGTTGGACGATTTCTAATTTTGATTATGATTTGCTTAAAGATAAGTAAATGCTTAAATATGAGCATTTTGATAAATGAATATTTGACCATTTATACACCCATATTTGATATATTTTTGCTTGACATTTTATACTTTTATTGTATATTTGATATTTATTTTGCTCCAGGTGCATTTATAGGTTATAATTGCCTTCATAGACCAAACGGAGAAGAATTCAGATGAAAATATGGAATTAAACAAAGATTTGAAGCAAAGAAGGGATACACGGTCGTGTATCTGGCTATGTAAGTTCCTAAGTTCGTGCAAATTCACAAATTCTAGTGATTTTGGGTTATACATGGTTTAATATACGGCTTGTATCAGACGGTGTATCTCCTAGAACCCTAGAAATTACTATAAAAAGACGTGATTTCTGAGACAATTCCAGACATGGAGAACATCCAAAAGGGACAATATTGATCCAAGAATGTGGAGAACTCAAAGAAATCATCAAAAGATCTAATAGATTACAACATCAAACATCTATTTTGCAAGAACATTCGATAGAAGAGAAAGGGAGATTTAGAATTATGAACTATTTGTTTTCTACTCGTTTTTCTTCCAATTTATGTTTGATTTCATTTTCTATTATATGTAACTAAAAAAAATTTAGTGTCTAGGTATGATGAACCCTATTTGAGATAACCATATAATTTGATTCTTTTATTTAATGCAATGGTTTTGATTGATTTATTATGAATCAATTATGTGTTTAATATATGTTCTCTTATATTTAGAGTATTAGTTCATCTGATTTCAAAGCATAGGGATTGAGAATTTTTTTCTATGAATATATTTACCATAATTGAAAGGAGTTTATTGCAAACCTAAAAATAGGTTAACATAAATCCTCTAGATTAGGGTCAAACCTAATAACATAATTCATAACTCGGTAAAGTAATCTTACAAACTTTAACCTAAGTAAGTCGATTGATAAACTTAGGATTAGTTGTTAGTGGACTCGAGAGAGCTATTAGCATAAAATATGAATTTTCACGATCCAATAGTCAATAAAATAATTGCATAATAAAAGGTCAATTATTTAAGGGTTTTTAGGGTGTTCATAACCTAGACACTAATTCCTAATATTGATTGTTTTCTATGTAATTTATTTCATTTATGTGTTCAGTATTGCTACCTATTTTATTTTAGTAGCTAAGTTTTATTTTCTTAATTAAAAACCCAAAATCCAATTCTTAAGCTAGATAATAGGAGAAAGGTAATTACTAGTAATCATTGTCTTCGTAGGATCGATGCATACGTGTTGATACTAGCTACATCTATGTCATGTACTTGCGATAAAGTTATATTGGTATAAAGATGAACCAATCACAAACTCTTAAGTAAATTTAGATAGATTTAAAACTAAAGAGGAAGTAAATGCCTTCTTCAATGCTATAAATGCCATTTAATCTTTTATACTCTAATGAAAAGCATTCATTTTAAGGAGTGAAGTTAAAAGACTTACTTAGTTGTCCGTACCTTTTAATGAAACCTATAATATCCAACTAACTCAAGAAGCCTCTTAATTACTTCAAATTGATAGGTGTAGACATATTATGTATTGTTTTGATCTTAGTAAAATATGTGGA
>JANITX010000210.1:44235464-44245572 GCA_027564395.1 Erythroxylum ulei
ATCTTTATCTCTTTTTTGTAGTTCAAAAGATTATACATATGCTTTGATGCAATGAAAAGAGGATGGAGGCATTTGAGACCCATATTTGGTATTGATGGTTGTTTTTTGAAGATTGAATTCCAAGGTCAACTGTTGAGTGCAATTGAGAGGGATAGGAATGGAGCTATGTATCCGTTGGCATGCGTAGTTGTCAAGGTAGAGAACACTGATTCGTGGACTTGGTTTATGAGTTTGTTGACTTCGAACTTGGAGTTGGGTAGTGGTGAAGGACTAACAATAATATCAAATATGCAGAAGGTATTTTTTTTTCATTGATTAATGAACATATTATATTGTATCAACTATATATTAACTTTATCTATTCCATTGTTATAGGGATTGACTAAAGCAGTGGAAAACACAATCCCATGCCACTCATCGTATGTGTGCACGTTACATATACCATAATTGGCATATGAACTTCAAAGGAAAAGACTTGCGAAAGCAATTTTGGAATTGTGCTTGGTCAACATACGTGGAAGATTTTAACGAGTAGCTGAAAAGGTTGGACAAAATCACACCTAGATGTGCATCATCATTGCTCGAATATCCAAAGAAGAGATGGGCATGATATTACCAGTCATTTGAATCCAAATGTCTAGTTGTTGATAACAACATGAGTGAAACATTCAATGGATGGATATTGCCGGCTAAATATAGGCCAATTATAAGCATGCTAGAAACAATCAAAATTAAGGTAATGAAGAGGCATGCTGAGAGGAGACAATTTGCACATGGCTAGAAATCAGAAGTTACACCTAGGATTGTCAAGAAATTATCATATATCTTTAATCACAACAGTGGGGTATCATAGCAAAGAGAATAGACCACATGAATAGAGGAAATTTGAAAATTTTAAGCAAAATCATTTCAATTGAATGGAGGCTAAACATGAGCATGGAGTTAAGGAAATCAAGACATAGATTTATCGATATTTTTAATAATAACAATCATCAAGAGGCATTAATAAGAATATTTTTTAAGAGTGAACATTTATTTCTACTAGATAAAACGTGATGAAGGTAAGAATTGCATTGAGCTATACTGGTACAACAACTTCAACAACAACCGTAGGGGACCAGGACTTATATCCAACACCACAACAAGCATAGGGGACCACGGCTTACATTCAACACCACAACAACCATAGGGAACCACAGCATACAATATTAAAAAAGCAAAAAAGCCAGGATGAGGCAGACAACAATTGACACAAACACACAGGTTTAGGGAACCACATAAAATAAAAGGCAGACACTAATGACCTACCACAATGAAATGTCGTCTGAGGAAGAACACACAGTGAAGAAGGCAGAAGACGCGCGAGATGAGGGATTGTATTGGAAGAAAATGGGAGATTAGGGATTAGGAAATAGGGAAGAGGAAAATGGGATTGTGTCAGAAGAAGATGAGAGAAGACCATGAAGATTGAAGCATGGTGATGTATGTGAGTAAGAGGGATTATAGAATTTGGGATTTGGAAGAGGAAGAGGACAAACGTTGTGTTTAGGAAGAGGAAGGAGATGCAGCATTTTTGGACCTGATGTGGGACCCACCACCATGCCCAAGTCAACAATGATGAGTCCCATCTAGGGAAAATAAAAAAAGAAAATCATGTCGGCGTTTAATGGGCCACGTAAGTAGATGACTGACGGTGCCCTTACAGCGTCAGTAGTCGGGGCCCAATCTGAATGGTTTCCAAGCCTTGGGGTCTTATTTGAATGTATGATAAACTTTAGAATTCAATTTGAACAGTCTGAAACGTTAGGGTCAACATTCGTAAAAACGTTAGGGGCTAATTAGCCCTTTTAATTACCTAAAACCTTTAACAGCAAAAGACCATTCCATGCACAATCAGAATGCAAATATTTCCAAGTTGGCTATTTCCGCTTTAGATTAACAAGCAAACATGCTCAAAACTGAAAAAATGGGAAGAGAAAGAAACGAAGGCAAGCTTGTAACTGACCTATTGCATTGTGACCTTGATGCATAGTTTTGATTGTTGCAATTTGTACACACCCAATCTCCATTCCGCCAATGTTTTGCTCTAAAAAGCAACACGATGAATAATTGAAGAACACTTTATAAGCAACTTTTGCAATAAAAACAAAGTTAGCTCATTCTTTATCTAATTATTAAGGTCGCTTCACTAGGAAGCATATATAGCATATCATACCCTTTTCCAAGCAGTGTAGGCTTTGATACTTGCTGAAGATATTGCAAAGGTGCTTGCCAAGATGGTGCCACATTTGTGCTAACACTATGATAGGGATCATAGACTTCTGGTCTTAAGTCAATGGTAGTCCCAACCATTTGACTGGATAATGGATATGCTTGCTGCTGCAAATTTGTCTGCAAGTTCAAGAAGGAAATGGATGGAAGTAAAAATAAGGTGGAAGGATTGTGAAATTAACAAATGACACTGCACTCCAAAAGATTTCCTTACGTTTCCAGAATTTAGTCTCTTGTTCTCACAATCATAAGCAAACTCTTCTGATGCTAACCGCTTTGTTCCAATAGCTTCATGCCAGAAAGAAGCACAGATAAATTACTCAAGATGGCACTTGAAAAGTACATGATATGCTGTATAAGTGCTGTGCAAATTTAATAAAACAGAAAGATGCACAAGCAATTGGGAACATGATAGAAATTCTCTAACCAACAACAAAAATAGCAAACTCTCTTATCATGGGCAACTGCCTGATCAAAAGAGAAATTCTAGAGATAGGCAGCGCAGCCTCCACATGTTCAAGTTCAATTGTCCGGATAGGATCAAGGAGCACATGTCACTATTATGATTTCCCCGGGCCCCAAAATCACACTATTAACAAAGCATTTACCAAAAGACTTGCTGGATATAGCATAGCACATGAAGCACAGTATGCTACACTAGTATGTGATCAACTACGAAGCAGACCGAATAAATATATAAATAAAGCAGCTTTCCCCTGCCCACCATATAGAAATAACAAGTAGGCACAATGCTAAATGATCTATAAAGGGTATCTGCATTAAGATTAAAGTGTTACCTGGAGGCATAGAAGCATTGCAGCTTTTACACTGGAAACCCAGTGGCAAACATATCAGAAAACAAATAACTTTGTAAAGATTACTATTAGACTAAAAAAAATTTCAGGGAACTTCAACATACTTGTGCACGTGATGCATAATTATGGAATCCACAAGTGCACATCCAGTCACCATTCCGCCATCCTTTTGGAACTGGAGCAGATTGATTTGAAGGGTTTACATATGGAAGGCCAGAAATTTGGTTTCCACTTAAAGGCCAAATGGAAGCTGACTGAACTCCATAGTTACCACCTCCTCCAGTAGGCTGGCTGGAAGTCAAAGGGAGCAGCTGTAGGGAAGTACCATTGGTTGCTAACCCAATATTAATCTTTTCTTCTGCTCCCCCTGGGGCCCTGGCAAAATAATGCGAATAAGTTGGGAGGGAAACTCCAGGCATTGCAATCGCTGGCATTGCTGCTACCTCCTTTGGTTGTCCACACTTTTTGCATTTTTCTCTTGATGCATAGTTGTTGTTAGTGCAACCTATTGGCCCATGGCAAACACACGCAACCCAAATGCAGCCACGAAGATGGAAAGGAAGCCATATATACGCACACCAACCAAACCATCCCATACCAAAAAACACATACAAAAAACACAAACAGCTTAACCTGATTGATAATAAATCCTCCATCCAAATTGGAAATTTGAAGTCACATATGAAGAAGAAAGATGTACTGAAATTAAAAACCTGATGACATTGCTGTATCAAGAAAAGAATACGAAGTTCAGAAAATTAATAAATGGTCCGGTTAACACTTGCATAAATCCCAATATCAAAAGCCTCGCCAAACTTTGGTTCTAGCTAGTTATCTACAACAATATGTTACAAGTTTCATACCACACAAACCTCTAAATCAGGAAAAAGCTCGAAGCTTGTTGGCACCGCATACCACATGTATCAGGCCTCAAAAGCAAACACAAAACTAACCCTCAGCCACTACAAGTCTACAAACTATTATAAACCTGAAACCGTCCACAACAGTGACATATGATATGCCAAAGCATTCCCAGAAAACCCCAAAAACCAAGATTCAATCTTTGCCATGCAAATACATCCATATTAACCAAAACATACTCATGCGCATGCATAGCGAGTAAGAGATTGGTGGGGACGGCTAACCAGCGCAAACCCAATCGCCGATGCGAGGAAGCCACTTGGAATCACGAGGGGTTTTGGCATCTACGAGAAGGCGAGGCTGTTTGCATCTATTACAAAACGATCTAAATGCATAGTTCCTGTTCTTGCATCCAATGCATTCCCAATCACCTTCTCTTCCTTCTCCCATCTTATTGCTACTCTATTCTTTCTCTCAGAGTCCCTTTTTGTTCGTCAATTTCAAGTAAGCAAGAATATGGAATTAAATTGTTGACAAAGATTCGGTCTTTTTCAAGTTCCAGAGATCTTTGTATCTATATATATATCTCGGAGCTCTCTGGCAATAAGCAAACAATAAGGAAGACGGAGGTTTGCAGCAGGCTGAGGATTCCGTACGTGTGTCTAGATGAGGATTTCGTGGACTTTCAGGATAGTGAAAAGGCCCTTTAAAGATGGGCTATATCATTAGGCTATAAGTGCCCTGAAATGGATTCGTAGCATTATTGCTAGACGTGCAATTAAAATTTAGACGGCTAATGCCTGGAAGCCCTTCAAAATTTATACAAGAAACAAAAATTACTTTAGTCATGACAATGGAATAGTAAATATTTGGTTTTTAACACCTTCTCTTTGTAGTATTGTGTATTGAAACTGAAAAGTGAAAACTGGAGGATTTTGATACGATTCATTAGCTATTAACAAGTCAATTGCAAAAGAACGATGCAGAAAGTGGTTGAGTACAACAAGGCACACAGTATAGATGTATGATGTACTTAATCCAGTTCACAAAGGCAAGACGAGCTCTTGTTGGATAGTCCATAGTAACCATATTTGAGGACCAAGTCACCTGGCTACGAGGCCCCGTCTGATGAAGAACCACTGCCTATCTATGCCATGATCAAAATTGGAATGAGTTGATACTAAAGTATATTTACAAGTAAAGAAGCAAAGTTTGATGCAAGTTTTTTGATATCGCCTATGACAAGGACTGTGGCACAGAAGAGTTTGTCAGCAAGGCAGAAAGGAGACCAACAAGGAGTGCACTGTTGTAAGTGGTTGGTTCACCTTGAAGTGAGTTGTTTCGGATGTCATTATAGGTCTCATTTCGGGAAGGGCCGCCTACTAGTGCTCCGACAGCTAAATTTGGGTTCGGATCTGTCGTGTAAAGCCAAATAAATCCATCGCTGCAGCCTGTGGTGGCATCAAGAGGAATCGAAGATCCCCTGTGGTGTATGTGCTGGGGGTAGGAACTTTCATAACCAACAAGATAGCTCATCTTCATTGGATTATTTCCTAAAATGTAATCCGCCTGAGGCAATACCAAGTTAGCACTATCAACGATGCATAAGACTGAGGAACGTTCTAATATAAAGTGCAAGCTGGAAAAGTGCTTACAACATAAAATTCTTCAGAGAAATGTATGAAGCAAGAAGTTCAATCCTATCGAAAATTTGTTGTAAAGAAGCACAGGCACTTTCTGTCCTAAAAGGTACATTTACTTCAAGAAAATCGACAGGTTGCAAAAACACCAGGTCTCAATGATCCCCTCCTCCTTATATAACATACAGACTAGCGCAAGGTTTTAATTTTCTGAGATTACTATAGAGGGAAATTGCAGTCCACAGTTACCATGTTTGTAATTTCTGTAATATACTGCAACTGCAGTGTTACTTGCCATCATCCTTTTTATCATCATAGCTTGTAGAAGGAACCAATATAATCATTGTGCTTTAATTTGCAACAGAAAAGTAGGAATTACAGGAGTAGTTGGAAAATCAAAGTAAACAGTTGCATACCTGGGAAATGGCAAATTTCCTAAGATCAGCAGGCTTGTAGTAATTTCCATCACAATAAAGAGTTGAAACCTCTGAGGCTTTCATGTAATCACCAAATAGGACAGCTAAGAATGCAGAGGCCACAGCATACTGCAAAGGATTCGATTCTAAGACCCATATCAGGCCACCTGCATTAACACAGGTTTCAGTTCAGGATTCAAGGTCTCGCAATATATTCTAACAGAAGTGCGAGGGCTACGATGAATTAACCTGCCAAAGTTTCTAGTCAAGTACAAAATTCAAACACGATGAGCATTTCAGGTAAAGCGGTAAAGGTATAAGATAGCCAGCTCAGGTTCTTTTTCCCATCAGGAACCTTCATCAGGAGAAAGAATCCAGACAATTAATGGCCTCTATTGATCAAAATGGTGCCAGTTAAAAAAATACCATATCATAGGAGATTCTTTTTGCATTCACTGATTGCATACTACAAATGATCGCAAATTTCCCAGATGCCAAACTCTAGGTCTCCGTACCTCATAGCAGGTCGTATCCTAATTCCTTCTATACCTAGTTATTGGCAAGCATAAACGAAATACATCACAAAGGCAGGCAGTCTTCCTAATTAGGCAAGTGCTTTACTGTCCCAACCAAGTTTTATTTAACGATCTCTATTATTTCAATAGCCAGCTAGGAATTCTGCATGTACACTGCTGAAATGGTTCTGAATAAGCATAAAATTAGTAGAACATAATTACTTTCTGTTCTGCTAGAAGTGACTGTTGGTGAATCTGGAAGGAGCTGACACATGAATTCCTTGGCTGTTTTCCAGTACATCTGAAGGTACATATTTTCTTCAGATGGCATTCCTTCTTCCCCCAAGATGTCTAACCTGGCAAACAGAACCTGCTTCAAAGTCGATCGTGTATCAGCTGTTGGTTTTTCTGCTTTTGTCTTGAGCAATAAGTTTGGGAAAATATGGAAAAGCATCCCTGGTGTTACTATAAAGAGTACTTTTGGATTTCATTCAACAGGTACAAACTTCAATTAAAGATATAAATCTCTAGCCAAAATGTACGTAAACCTGAACTCCAGCATGCTTGTCATCCCAACCGAACCAAGAAGGATTGTCCCAGTTAGCAAATTCAGATCCATGAAGATCGGTCACAAACTTGAGGTACAACTGGTCTTTAGTTGCAAGATAAAGCCAGGTGGCAGCCCACAAGAGTTCATCCCCATAAGCTGTGGAGTTGTAATATTTCTGTACTTGGGGGATGCTGACGCTGTAGGAACGTCGATATGTATCTGCAAATGAAAAAAGTTGCTGGGCATGCAAAATGAGCAAATCAGAGTAGGAAGAATCGATTTTCTTGAAAACAAGAGAAGCTGACGCCATAGCGGCTGCCGTTTCTGCCGCAACTTCTGTTCCAGGGAAAGATGCGTTAACTTGTGTGGCTGGCCTTGCTTCTGACATGGTTTCTGGTCTTACCCAACAATTGTGGTCTATTTCAGGATCACCCACCTTCAAAGAAAGAAATCATAGTTAATAGACTAATGATCACCTGATCTTGAAATTTTTATTGAAACGTAAAAGAAGGGAAGTAACCTGGACATAAAGCACATTAGCAGAAGGATGGGCATTGATGAGAAAATCAGTGATCCACTTGAGTGAATCCTGAGCATACCCCAGTTGCTTCACTGCATTCATGTTGTGTCCATATTCAAGAATTGCCCAGGACAACACAGTTGCAGTGAAAGCCATAGGGAATCCAAACTTTACAAGATCCCCGGCATCATACATTCCTTTTGTCAGATCCAAGTTAACTTCACTGCCATCTTGTAGCCCTGAGTCCCCTCTCCAGGCAATCCTGTTGTTCACCAACTTTCCAGCTGCAACAACAAAACTTGGTTCCGTTACATCTCACATATATCCTAAGCCAGACAGACCAGCTAATAGGAATTACAATTGACGAGATTTTCTTGGTACATTGGAAAACAAGCAACTTACATTTTTGTACATCGAAGAATTGCAAAGCAATTTCAAGAGCATCAGCGTATTTCTTCTCAATTCCTCCATGATGATGTCCTGGAGCTGGATCTTTTTTCTTCCAATGGCTCCAGTCTTTAAAAAGAGTAACTAAAGCTGCTACCACAACTAGGAATCCAATCCCGAACACTATCAACAACCAACCCCATCGCTTTGTTTTTCCATTTTCTTCCTCTTGACCTTTCATTCTCGATCTTATCTCTCAGAAACTAGAAATCCAAGCACCAGCACTGTCAACAACCCAGCAAGAAATGAACGTCCAATTTAGTAAACAAAGCCATTATTACTTGCATGAGCATCAGCTTACTAGAACTGGAGCAAGGAAACTCGCAATTCTCAGTTATTCTGAATCTGATCATTTTTAGACTGTATAAATTCAGCCCCTTTACGATAATAACTAACCAACTAACCGATACAGGTTTATCTTAAGGTTGCATGGAAATCCGGTGGATTCCTTCACCATATTATAAACGTTGGAGTTCATGATTTTTGAGGTCAATTCAGATTATTTACATGAAATGAACGGTCGAGATGTCAACCAAACCTTGTGCGGCTATCTTAGTTAGTCCATCCAAGAGCAGAGACAGTGCAAGGCCGGCTTGTTCTTAACGCTGGAAGAAGGTGAGAAGGAAAGAGACACTGCAGGGTTTTGTCGTCTTGAATGCAGCTGATTTACCGAATATTTTGTTGTCTCTCCTATTAAACTCTTGTGGGCTAATGCAATCGCAACTACTCCAAAGTAAGTCGATCGCTTTGTTCGGAGATACTCTCAAAGTGAAATGTCTGATGTCCTGTGCCATTTTAGCTTTCCAGATGGTTATAGTCTCAAGTAAAATGGCTGTTGTTCTGTACCATTTTAGCTTTCTAGATGGTTACCATCGGAAAACAGGTGGAAGAACATTACTTATTCATTAGTATGGTTAGAAATTTTACGCAAAAAATGGACAATAATTAATTGCAATTTAACATTTTTTAATAATTTATCGATTAAGTTACGTAATTTGATCTGGATAAAGATAATAAAGTAGCCTAGTAAATGATTTGGATTAATGGACCAAAATTCAGGAGAAAAATGGACTCCAACCAATATGAACCGGACTCATATTGAGCATGTGATGGGAGGCTTGATACGGATATTATATAAAGAAGATTAAGGTTTTATGTAGTTGTTGTAGCAAATCGTGAACGTAAAGATACTCTGACCCATTCAGAGGTTCACGTATATAGAAAGCTACATAAAGGCTTTAATGTGTCCCGACGAGTAGATCCCATAAAGGTGACAGTAGATTCACTCTCATTTCGGCCTCCGAAAGCTCATTTGAAATTATAGAATTGAAATCAAATATTTTCTGCATTTCTTTGTTTATTTACTTTTCACGTTTGATCATGGACACATACTAAGGCTTATAATACGTTACACGTATTATCAGAGTTATTACGTGATTAGATGATTAAAAACAAAGTTTTTTGGTTTTTTTTCATAAGGTTTTCAGAGAATAAAGCTCCGTTTTTTCTTACTTATTGTTGCATGAAAGTGATATACATGTGTTTAATCTTAAAAAACGGGTCAAAAACGAGCCTCTCGACAATCGGAGGTGACGAAGACCATCAGGCCCTTGTGGTACACTCGCCCAATGCGTGCACAGTACATGCGAATGGTAGACTAGGTTGGCATGTGCAGCGCACGCACCATATAGATGCGCGACACGTGGCAATTCGACAGACGGGCACATGTCGTGTGTGTGATGCACGAGCCATTATCGATGGGGCGTGGGTGCACGTTTGGTGCTTGACGCATGCACTTTTTTTCTTGATTTACTATAGCGTTGACGTCATTATGGCAAGCCTCATCCCTATCCACGCGAAATTGACGTCATAGGGTACCTTTACAGGAATTTCAAAAGTTTTGATTTTTTTCCCTAATTTATTGTATCATCCCACCCCTGGCGGGAAGGGTAGAATAGTAATTTGGAAAGGGGTGAGAGTGATTAGGACTGATTGAAAAATTTTCATGCATACTTTTATTTGTAAACAGTGAAATTTTGCACATGAAAAAAATAACTGTATATGCATGCATGA
>JANITX010000210.1:44311336-44321979 GCA_027564395.1 Erythroxylum ulei
TAACACACAAAGAATTAACATGACAAAATGCAAGTTATCAATGGGACTTGGGAAACTTTTTGTAAGAGAATGTCTTGCGATGATACTTCTTTTTTGAATGGGATGTACAGTCATTTTTCTCCTTACACTTAATCTTCAGATAAGGCTTTTACAAGCCTTTTTCAATATAGGACCACTTTTGATCTTATTCTTAAAAAATATTTATTGGTAACAAAGTTTATTAAGAGAAGCTAAGGCAAGTTGGTAGTTTTCTCCAAGAGATATTTCTCTTATATCTCTTCATAAAGTTGCCATATTTATCTGGAGTTCAAGCTGTAATTCCTCTAGAAGAGATGAGATAAATGTATAATAGAGATTGATATCATTAAAACCATTAAGCAGATAATATCTTTTCGTCATATGTTCAAAATATTTCTGTAATCTCTTCTATCTGTGAGCAACACTTCATTTCAAAGTATTCTTGCTTAATCTATTTGTCAATAAGTTAGAAATCTCCAATGAATTCTTTGTGGATGATTCCAAGAAGAATTCCTGTAGAGGTGACTTGAATATATTGGAGTCTATGATAGTCATCTAAAATTTGCCACCATTCTCGTAAAGTACCAATAAAATAAGAAGTAAACTCAAACAAAATATCCTATAAGAGAATATTTAGGCCAGTCATCTGTAAATCAATCCAGGCTCTAAATTCATAGAGTCGCTCTCTCCATTTTTTCGGTGAAAAATCATCAAAAATAAACTAGGGTCCTGAAGTAGGTCTAATTGGTGATACTTATGCTGACAGTGGTGAGGATTTAAATGGTTCAGTTATTGTAGATTCAACTTCACTGATATTTTGTTCAAGTTCAATCATTATCATCTAAGCTAAATGAGATAAATCAGCAAATTACTTAGATTCTTCTGAAGATTATTCAGACGTTTCAAAGGATTATTTAGATAAGTCATAATGTTCAAGTGTATATGCTCCAGATTTTTCTGAAGTAGATGTTAGTGCAAGAGTTTCAATAAACTCCTGTTGATAAGCTTTATCTTTTCCAATGGATGGAGAATGTTGGATTTTTGGTGGTAAAGAAGGTGGGGTTTGAATCTGCAAAGGTTTTGTCTATAGATCAACAAGTTTGGTATATGAGGGTGATGAACCATGAGGTATGTCAATTTTGGGCTTCGTGGATTTGGTGGTAGGATGAAGATGCTACCTAATTAAAATTTTAACACGTTTTCATATTCAACAACTTCAGGATATGATGGGGATGAATAGATGGGTCAGACAAGTGGGAAAGTTGTAGGATAAGCTCCATAAACAATCTTAGACTATTCTATTTGCATATCTACTTTCATTCTTTTAAGTACTTCTTCCAACTTTTAAAGTTCTTATTCTTTGTTTGTGAAATTAGGGGCAAAATATTGTAATTAAATATATCTTCTGAGATTTGCATCGAGTTGAGCTATCTGAGCTTTCAAGGATATATATAGTTTTTGGATATGGGAAGAAAATGTTTCTACTCTTTATTGAGTAGTATGAGTCTATTGATTAAGCCCATCAAGTTTAGTATCAATTTGGCGTAGAACTTTGTTTTGGGCCACTGCATTATCAGTGTGCCAGTTGAGTACTTCATCTGAAGGATTGGATATAAAGGTACCATGAGGGGTGATTCTAGTAGAAAGAATATAAAGGTTGGAGATAACCCTATTAGTATCATTGGTACGTCCTATCAAGGGAGGAAATTCATCCTTATACTATCTCATCTTCATGCAAGGAATTGGTGATGGAGTAGTAACTAGAATAAGAGAGATAACAGGCAAAGTTTTTTTGAGAATTGATTCTTTAAAGAATAAATGTTCCTTTCCAACATCTTTGGGTAGCTATTAAAGAGTCTTAAGTCTAGGTTGTGGCTTTTAGGCCAAACATAAGGTCTTGAATCTGAATCATGGTCATCATGTCCAGAATGAAGGTCTTAAAAAGGTTGACAATAATGGATTTCTCTAGGTTAATGCCTTCTTTTATTTTAAAATTTTTTGTTCCTTCTTCACTGTCTATCTCATTATAGTCAAGTGTTGGATATATTCACAATCTAACTCTCACATAGATGGATCTACATCAAATATGAAATGTACACGATTATAACTGATGTACACATGTTGTCCATCAGGTTTAACATAATGAATTAAAGGTCCATCTTTGCTTTCTTTGTGTGACATCATTGGTTGAAGCATTAAAATAGTTCCAGATGTGCCTGAGGATCCAGGTTGGTCTTCATTAGCCTAACATAGATGGATTTAACAGATCCATCTCTTAGTGTCTTGAGAATAGGAGGAGTAGTTATGTGAAAAGAATGCCTGTGATGAGCATAAAACACCTTCTGATAGTTAGTGATCCATTTTATTGGCACTAACTTTTCAAGCTACATCGATGGAAATTATCAAAATTTGAATGATAGTAGTTTGATCATAAGCTCAATTTGCTGGCATATATAGATCATCAAATGTAGGATTTGAAAAATTAAGATTTACAACATGGTTCTGTAAGTGATAAATCTTTCAGTGGTGCAAAATATTCATGATCGTTGTAGGGTCCTGTTATACTCAAGGGATCTAGATTTGGGTTTGAAGTCTCTCAGATAAGTAGGATCATCCAATCTAATATTGAAATCAGGGGTAATGGTGAGAATGACACTTTTATTGTTGAGGGTTGTCAAAAAAGTACCAATTAGGGCATTTTGGTAAACTGTGTAGGCAATGTCAAGAAGAGAGATCCTAGCAGTGGTTAGGTTCCCTTTCATCCATGGAGAGTAAGAACAAGTTTGATGGCTCCAATATGGAGATGGTTATGATTCTGATCCCTCCAAAGAAAGTTGAGTTCTTTTGGAATCTCCAATTTGACATATTGTTCTGTTGTGCCTAAATCATTATCTAAGAAGATAATTATTAAAAAATAGTAGTTTCTAAGTTCTATAGAAAAATAACAAAATAAAGCTATTAAGAATCCTTTTTTAGTGTTTGAAGTGTTACAAAATTAGTAATCCTAAAAAAACATCATCAAAGGCCAAAAAGTTGAGAAAGATTTTGAGAATTCTAGTCGTTAATAATCTCAAGCACTAACCTTTTTACATATTCACATTAAATAAGAAACCAAACTACCAGTGCCATAATAGTGATCCTAAAACCCTGTAGTACTGGAGGATTGCAATACCTCTTCCCATTACAAGTGAACTAAAATTTGTCTAATTAGTGATCCTCAAATGCACTAGACTTAGGCATATGATTATGGGTTAGTAGTGAGACCAGAGAGCATGAAAATGAGACAAACTTCCCAAGTTAGTGACAAGAAGACTTTTAAGTATCACCATTTTGTGATTCTGGTTTTGATTCTGATGGAGAAACCGTACAACCAATTTTCCTTTTTAAATGTTTCTGGATCTTTTATTGGTTGGTTTTGGGTGGAGGCAGGTTTTTTGGTGTGTAGTAACTGCAATTCCTAGTTTGACATCACATTGTTAAATCTTTTTGTCATTTTGGTAACAAGTTTATTGTTTAAATCTATAATAGGAGAGTTAAAGATGAAGAAGTAAGCCTTCCAATTATGCATGGATCAATCATGTACTTCCTTGATAGGAAGGCTACTGATTGAGTGGTTTCTCCAAAATCCGTTCTCTTTGTATTGAATGTCACCATTTTTGCATGCTTTAAGTAGTTTTTGTTGTTGTTAATTAGGGTTCTGACTTATAAGTGGATGACGTACATTCGTGGGGAAAGAAATGAGGACCTTAGAGTGGTGATAGAAAGAGTTGTCTTCGAATTGCATCCCATTTTTAAAAACCCCATCACAGTGGTCACTTCACCTCTTTTTGAGTTATCAGATTATGGTTGTGGTGAATTTGACGTTGGCATCACTCTGTTCTTCTGCAAAGATGTTTGTGATAAGCAGTTAGACTTTTTAGTGGTTCACAATGTGCTTTTGATTGACTTTAAGGAGAGAGATTCCTTAGTTATTGATTTTGATTGAAAAATTACAAACACCACAAATTGATTTTATATCTTGAAGATGAAACTATTCCTCAGTTTTTCTTTGTGCATCTATATGAAAACTTTTTACCTCATATGTAGAATCATCTGTACTTGTGCCACGAATGTCTGCTACCTATTCCTGGTATAATTCATCCCTGTAGAGCATACCCTGTTAAGATTGTGGATAAGTTCTTAAAATATTATGACTCTTGCAAGAAATTCATTAGAATTAGTAAAAATTTTAGATAAATATAAGATTAATGTAGCGTGCATCTAAGAGACAAAGTGGACAAGAGCTAAAGAAAAAGAGATCAATAGGTTCAAACTTTGGTATTTAAGGGGTTCAAGACAACATAATAGTGTAGGTATCCTAGTTGTCAAAGAACTCATATATCATGTTATGAAGGTAAAGTGGACTAATAATAGGAATTTGTCTTTAAAGATAATGGTGAAAGATGTTGTTTTCAATGTGGTGAGCGAATATGCACCCTAGGTAGGATTGGAGGAACAAATTAAGGTTAAATTATGGGAAAAGTTAAATGAGGTGATTCAGCAGATTCCTCCTAATGACAAAGTTATTTCATGAGGAGATTTTAATAGTCATATAGGGATAACCTCAAATGGACACTCATAGGTTCATAAAGGTTTCGAATATAGAGATAAAAATGAAATTAGGATTGCTTTGTTAAATCTTATGTTAACGTTTGATTTGGTGGTAGCTAACTCTTTTTTCCAAAAAAAAGGAGCACCATCTCACTTTTACGAGCAGAACCAAGAAGAATCAAATTGACTACTTACTCATACGATTGAGCAATCGACCTAGTCGCAAGGATTGTAAGATGATACCTAATTTATGCTTGTCAAATCAGCACAATTGCTAGTTATGGATCTTATAATTAAGGATTGTAGAAATACAAAAGTGTTTAGAGGTGTACTAGAGTTAGATGATATAATCTAAATGGGGATACAACGAAACAACTTAGGGATAGAGTAATATATAGATAAGAATGGAAACTAGAAGGAGATGTTAACTAATTGTGAAAGAGAGTAGCAATTCTTTTAAGGAAGGCAACCAAAGAGATTTTAGGAATTTCTAAAGAGCCTAAGGGTATTAAGATAGAGTCTTGTTAGTAGAATAAAGATGTCGAAGAAAAGGTTGAGATCAAGAAGGTTGTCAATAAAGCTTTAGTGGATAGTATTACATAAGTAAAGAGGGAAGTTAAGAGAGAAAGTTACAAATTGGCAAAGAAAGAGACAAAAAAGATAGTCTCAGAAGCCAAAAGTAAAGCTTATGAGAAATTATATCAATGATTAGAAACTGAAGAGGCATAAAGGGATATATTTAAGTTAGTGAGAGCTGAGGAATAGAAATTGAGAGATTTGTATCAATTTCATTGTATAAATGATGAAGCAAGACGGATGCTTGTTAATGAAAAGGATATTAAAAGAAGCTGATAGAGATACTTCTATAACCTTTTTAATGAATGTAAAGATGATAACATCTCCGTAGGGGATCTTAACATGTCTGATAAATATTGTAACTTCCTTGATGTTGGAAGATCATAAAAGAAGAAATTAAAGGGGCATTGAAGGAGATGAAAAGTGAAAAGGCATTATAACTACAGAGGTGTGGAAGAGCCTAGAAGAAGAAAGTCTTACTTGGTCAATCAAGCTTTTTAATGTTATGTTTAAGTCTGTCAAAATGACGAACAAATGGAGAGTAGTACACTAATTCCTCTATATAAGAACAAAGGAAACATCTAAAACTGTAACAACTATAAATGCATTAAACTAATTAGTCAAATCATGGAGTTATGGGAAAGGGTGATTGAGAAGAGAGTGAGAATGGATACATCTATATCAGAGAACATATTAGGTTTCATGCCGAAAAGGTCTATGTTAGAATTTATACAACTCCTTAGAAAGATTAATGCAATATTACATGGAAAGATAGTGAGACTTACACATAGATTTTTATTGACTTAGAGAAGGCTTATGATGGGTCAAGTGGAGGTTTTTAGAAATTAAGAGAGTTTTTATGACCTATATATGGGTTATTAAGGATATGTATGAAGGTATAAAGACTAGAGTAAGGATAACAAGAAAAGATACAAAGAATTTTTCTATCAATAAAGGGCTACACTAAGGATCCTCATTGAGCCCCTTCCCATTTGCGGTTATGATGGATGAGCTCACAAAAAATATCTAAGGGGATGTGCCATGGTGTATGTCATTTACTGATGACATTGTTTTCATAGATGAAGAAATGGTCTTAACAAAACTGATGATGCGTCTTTCTTGATTATTATCTACTTGAAAATAAACTCCTATAATTGTTTATTGATCTATCTAAAAACACCTTATAGATTGCATCAATTACTTTCTAAATGGATATTTTCAGCGTCATAAATTTATACATCTTCCTGATGCCAATATGAAATGTTATAGGTGCAAGCACATATAGTTAACCTAAGAAGACAATTCAATGTAATGAGGGACTACATCAATCCATGAAAGCAGCCTATGCTTTATGAATGTAAATGGTCATGGTGGATGAATATAATCCCAAAGGCATCAGTTCTAGGATTGAGGGGTAAAATTAAGTAGCAGAGACCCCTTCTATGGAATCTTTCAATTTTGTTTTTATTTCAATAAAGAGATCGGTAATGGAGAGAAATCATTTTATCCATTCTGGTTATGTAAAACATTTTTAACAAAAAATAGTAGAATATAATATGCCTCTTGCAATCTATCATCGTGCCAATCATGCCATTACATCTGCAAATAAAATTAGAAAATTTTGCATTATTGATATCTTATCAATCATCAAAAGAATGCATGAGGGGGATATGTTTACAGCCGCATTTTTTCTGCAATATTTTGTTTGACAAACCTTTATGTCCTTTCAGCTATCTTGATTGGGAGCACTCTAGTGCAGGGATGGTAATGTGTTAGGATTGAATTGTCTAGGTTTTAGATTGGATGTAGACTTGAAAAATTGGTTCGATCTAGCCTGAACTAGTCCTCGTTGACTAAAATAATATCATTTTGACAATAACTGATCAAATCATATTTTTTTGATTAATGAGTTAAAGAATTTATTAATAAAAAATTGTTTTGATCTTATTCAATCAAACTTTAAACTTAACTAATTTTGATAAGAAAAATTAAGAAGTAAAAAGTGAATTTCGATCTTTGAAATGTCTAAAACTTAACTGAATTATGCCAAAATAACAAGTAAGAAATAAGTTTCGATCCGAGTTGGTGAGTTGGAAGAAATATGATTATTGTTTGAAGATATAACTCAAAAAGATAAAGCTTCCCCTAGTTGTAACTTCCAAAAGATGAATGGATCTTTTAAAGGATTAGAATCACGATCATCTCAAACCAAAAAATTCAATTTGGCCAGACTCCTATTTATTTAGGTATCCTAAGTAGATTTCCAAGGCAATAGTCTAGTTTTCCATAATAATGCGCAAACTTCCAGGCTTTGCTTGTAAAACACTGGAATACAACTGGTTTTTAAGGCCATAATCTTTTTTTGGTCATATTGAACAATATAATGCTTATCCTTTAACCATATTAATCTTCCAAACTTGCCTTTCGAACCATATTATTAACAATTCATGTGATTATGATAGAACCAATTGGTTATATTAGTGACCAACCCTGTCATCTACTGTTTATAACTATTTGGTAACAACTTCATAAAAATAAATGAGTCTAACCGATCTTCAAATGGGAAATTATATTGGATAATGTTAGGGACAACTTCAAATGGCTAGGTTGACCAAAGGAAGATAGGTGTGTGTGTTCTGTTGAATTTAGATGATATTATGATAACCATCTAATTTGTTTCTATCTAATGTTATGAAAACAAAGTAGTATGGGCTTCACATAGTAATCATTTGGACAGGGTCACGATCTTACAAAAGCAACTCCATGCTTTCTGTTATATATCAACGATGACTTTCGGCTCCCTCCATATTTGTTGTTTTTATGAAGTTGAAGCATAACACGTGAATAAAAGAGAAGGAAAAAGAATATGTTTTTGTTGTAGAACACACCACATTTTATTGACAGCAACAAAGCTCATTATATAGAGTTGAAATATAACAGAAAATCCTATTTATTTGCTAACTATCACAAGAATATCTCTAAACTGATTCCTAAAATCAAGCACCAAATATCATAATCAAATTTGCCTAAGACATAGCCAGTTTGACCATTTATTTCGTAATAATTTTCAAGCCTAAGGAATTTTCCAATAAACTCCTCCTTGCCTTAATAGTTGCAGAGCTTTAATGTAAAAATAAGTCATCCTCTTGATGTTACTTAGTTGCTGCTTTTGCCTCTTCATTTCGTGACTTGCAAATCGTCTCTATATGCCCAATTTGTCCACATTTTCGACATTTGACATTAGGCTTCCATCATCATTTTCTTTGTTGGTAACTTGTTTTTTTTTTTTTTTTTGCAATGTGGGCATGGTGGATATAAATCATCATTGTTTCTGTTATTATTATTGTCGATCTTGTTAAAATTCTCTTTTTTTTCTCTTCCTGAATTTTTTTCCTTTGCTAGCAGAGCACCTTCAATGGTTCCTTCTTCTCTCATCATCCTCCTTCATTCTTGTGTTTGTAGTGCATTTACTAATTTTTCCAAAGACATGCTTGATAGATCTTTAGATTCTTCTAATGCAGAAATTTTAGATTCATATTTTTCAGGTAAAGTTACAAGAACTTTTTGCACTATTCGTTCCTCAGAAAAATCCTTACCTAATAACCTCACCATGTTTACTATGCCAAGTAACTTGTCGGAGTATTATTTAATGATCTCTGACTCTTTCATCTTGAACATTTCAAATTCTCTGATCAAGTTGAGCACTTACATGATCTTTGTTCTTTCATTGCCTAGGTATTCCTTTTTGAGGTAATCCCAGATATCCTTTGCCGACTCTAGAATCACAATTCTTGCGAATATGATGTTTGAAACAATAGAATATAAGTAGTCTTTGGCTTTAGACTTCCTATTTGTTCTTTCTTTGTGCATCTTGATTTGAGTTATTGTAGGATTTATTGGCAATGGAGGCACTTCATAATCTTCCTCCACAACTTCCTAAACATTCATAGCATCAAGATGAGCTTTCATTCAAACAGCCCAAACTTGATAGTTTTCATCATCAAAATTTGGTGGTGCACTTGAGATAGTTGTGTTTCGATCTCCATTGCTTGAAGATGGTTGTAATTCTTGTTGTAATTCTGGGTTGTAAATCAGGTTTGTATTTTGGTTTCGCTCATCTCACAGATCCCTCAAGACAAAAAAGCTCTGATACCATGTTGTTTTTATGAAGTTGAAGCATAATATGTGAATAAAAGAGAAGGAAAAAGAATATGTTTTTGTTGTAGAACACACCACATTTTATTGACAGCAACAAAGCTCATTATATAGAGTTGAAATGTAGCAGAAAATCCTATTTATTTGCTAACTAACACAAGAATATCTCTAAACTAATTCTTAAAATCAAACACTAAATATCATAATTAAATTTACTTAAGACCTAGTCAGTTTGACCATTTATTTCGTAATAATCTGCAAGCCTAAGGAATTTTTCAACAAAATTAAACTCATCATTAGTTATCCTCTCAATTCTATTTTCGTTTTCATGTGATGATATCTATCGACTAGTTGCAATTAGGGCAATATCTTCTTACAATTCGAGTCCCTGTAAGAGTTACATAAGTAGCCAAACGATTCAGCTAAAAGGAAATTGTAATTATTTTTTATAACTGTGGACAACCTTTTGTCTTAGTTAAAGTTGAGTGTGCAAGATCTACTGTTTAGCACGAGGGATCACATTTCTCTATTTCTAATAACCTCCCTTTCCTATGGACCTTAGAGCATGGGAAGCAAAATGTACACACCATCCTAGAAAAAGTTGAAGACACTAGTGGTGCTCATTCTTTGAAAATAATTAAGTGTCTGCTATGCTTGTTTCTTTTTCTCTACCTTTATATGGCTATGCCTTTAGTGTCTCAGAGTTTTAGGTATAGGCTAGGCACATGGATAGTAATGAAATTGCTGACTGGATCATAATGTTGCTTGAAATCTATTTCTGAATATCTCAGTGTAATGGCTATGGTGTTTCCTTTTTCTTTTTTTGGTACATTATTATAACCTTATAAGCCTTAAAATAGGTGAGTTGAGTTTCTGGAGCTACTTGTTCTAACTTGATAATCACTTGCATATTAGGAACATTATATGTAAACTAATTTTGTTGAGGTTTAAGGTAAACTGGAAAGAAACAAAAGAACTTACGAGCTTCATTTCGTTAGAAGTTATGGCCCTGTTTGGCAATCAGCTGATAGCTGATAGCTGATAGTTGATTCTATCAGCTGTTAGCTGATAGCTGATTCTATTAGCTGATTTGACCAGCAGATTGCATTAGCTGTTTGTTAAAGATGTTTGGTAAAATTAGCTGTTTAGTATTAGCTGTTTAAGTGTAAAATAACTTATAAGGACATGACTTTAAAAAAAATAAGAATATTATTATTATATATTTTGGTATTTCAATGAATATTCTTATAAGAATTTACATTTTAGATATTTCATTCTACAAAAATTAAGTTTATAAGTCTAAT
>JANITX010000210.1:44324234-44338025 GCA_027564395.1 Erythroxylum ulei
ACCAGGGAGAGGCGGCGACGCGGCGTGAGAGAGACAACCGGCGAGATTCAGGCGGCGGAGGGACAGACGGAGGACGACAGATGGAGGCAGGCGACGGGCGACAGAGAAGAGAGAAGAGATGTGGGTGGCCGAAGGTCAGGGGGGGGAGAGGGGGTAGTTTTTTTAGGGTTAATTTTTGGTTATTTACAAATTAATCCCTAAGTTTTCTAAATTTTGCGGAACTGTCCGGATTTTTCCGGTATCTGTAATACCGGTCAGAATTTTTTCTCGGTACATTTGTTCCCGTTCTAGTACCGAATCTCGGCTAGAAGAACGTTCCGGCCGGTACAGAACGGTATTCAGATTATTGGTCTATAGTACACTCTAGACTAAAAGCAATAATACAGTGAAGAGAACATTGAGCTTGTAGTGGCCACTGGAAATTGTACGGAATCGAATGAAAAGAGAAGTGAGGGAGTTGAGAGCTGGGAACTTTCAATGCACTATTTCTTGTGGATATACAACGATTTTTTCATCTTTTTCAGGTCTCAGGAGGTCTCACACCTGACCGTAATCTTAGCACAGCCATATCCAATTAATCCTGAAACCTCCAAATTCTGGCCAGTGGACTAAACTTGTCCACTTTCTATACACTGCCTCACTTGAAATCGACATTTTCTGCTGCCATAGCTTCACCGTAACATAAATGTGAAAATTAACGCATTTTCATGCGTTGGGAAGCCTTTAGTTCGAATTTTTTAATCTACTTTACATTTAACAATCATTTGTCGATTAATATGCTTGAAATTATAATTACTGTTCAAATTATCATGGCAAGAGGAAAACTGTCAAGTGACATTAAGGGTTATGAGACTTGAAATCTATTTGTTCCGTGAAAAAGGTCCAGATTCTAAAAGCCTATCTATCCTTAATGCCAGTGGTCCTCCATCTAAACATTCAATCATCTCCTCTTGTCCACCAGGCACTACCAAGGCCTTGGACTATACTGTACGTACCAGTGGTCCTATGGTGTTAGCTTCAATAAGGGCGTGCACTACTATTAAGTACCGTATGAACCCTGTCATTTCCATTAACAAGTGGCTGAGCCTGAGAGTTCAAAGTTAGGAGTGTTCCAAGTTCGGCAGCCTCGTGAAGCTAGATACCTTTGTTTAAGGATAGGGGCTAGCTGAACTTTTATTGCAGCCATTATAAACTGGTTGAATCGCTTCCTCCAAAAGAAATATTTGGTAAAGAAAGTAGGAAGACAAAGTTAGGGGTCTCCAACAATTTTGGACTGGACAAAATAACAACGAATGGTAACAGGAATTCATTTAATTGGTTGATATAGCAAAATTTAACTTTAAAATATTATAATCTTAAGTAGGATATTAAAATTAAATTAGAGATAAAATTATTAAAAATGATCGATTCTTCTTAATGTCTTAGTCGATTTTAATACAATTACAATGACATGGACGATCATTGAGAACATAAAGTGGTACGCGAGACAAGAGCAATTTAATGCATGAAATGGAAGCTTTTAGAGGTTTATAAAGCTAGAAATAGGGTTCATGTAAAAGACAAATGTTAAAGAAAACGTAAGAGCAACGAGTGAGATAAACGGTCCCCTTCGTGTCTTTAGAGAGGGCAACAAGGTAGGGCAAGGCCCAATGGAGTTGGAAGCTGCATGACCATGCAAAACAATCAGCTTTGGGAAACACCATTGGTCTGTTGTCAGCTCCCACATAGCACATGACCTTGTTTCAAACATCAACACCATTAAATTCAATTCCTCTCTGTGCCTCTCTCCCTCCATTAGTACCCTCTCAAACCTTCCCCACCACCACTCTTCTCCTCAAGAACGTACCCACCAAGATTTTCTCTCTTATCTCTTGCAAAAAGATTTTGCATATCAAAAATGGCTCTAAGGAAACCAAACAAGCTTCCACAAACAGCTGCTCTCAAGCAAATCCTGAAAAGATGCTCCAGTTTTGGAAAGAAACATGGCAACGACCAACAGAGCCTTCCTGATGATGTGCCTAAAGGCCATTTTGCAGTCTATGTTGGTGAAAACAGAAGCAGATACATCATTCCCATATCTTTGTTGGATCATCCAGATTTTCAGACCTTACTTCAAAGAGCTGAAGAAGAGTATGGCTTCAAACACAACATGGGTCTTACCATTCCCTGTGAAGAAGTTGTCTTCCGCTCCCTAACAGCCATGATAAGATGAACCGAAATCGATGTACCTTTGTTTTTCATTTTTTTCAATATGAAATATGGACCTTCATTTGGTGTAACTCTGACATAAATTCATCAGTCTTTAACCTAGCTAGATTTCTATTGCTGATCGATGATGAATCTTCCATTGTAACTAGAATTCTTGTTTGTCGTATTCCTTGAGAGAATTAACAATACGAAAGATTATTATTTTCCCTGCTCTGAAATTGTCTAGGTCATCCTTCACAAGGCTGTGCCGGTTAGTGATAAGTGTCTTGAAGGTTTTAAATTATAATACCCGACCCTAATTGCATTCTAAAGTTAGACAATATGATTTGAATTATTATTATTACTTAATATAATTATTTTGGTACTAATTATATAACTTTAAACTTTTGATGTAATAAGCGATTATAATACTGAGTCCAGGTCTAGGATCACTTTTTTGCTCACCAGCTAAAGAATAGAGCTTGGAGGGTGATCCAGTCACCCCCAGGTTAGGTTCATCAAGAATTATGCTTTTTCACTCCATTTGTGGATATAAAAGAAAGAAGAAAAGGTGATCACAATACGAGCGTTTAAAATCGGATCAGATCACTCGTATCAGATCAATTGTATCAAGTAATCTGTTTCTGCTATATTCCATCAATTTTCAAGCATTCAATTTTTCTCGGCCCATTTATTAAATGGTTGAAAATTGATGGACAGAGTGGAACATCTTATGTTATCTGGTACAATGAGATATCAATCTGTTCCCTTAAAAACCTAAGGTTTTGATAGACGTCAAAATCCTTTTGGTTGGAGTTATCAATCTAATCTTGAAGCACAATAAGTAGATTGAAATTGGTGTGAATTATTGAATCCCCTCTCAAGTAGGAAGTCGAATCTAGATTTTTTGTTCGAGCTTCTATATTTGAAATGACTTGGCACACTATTCAATCACTGTATACAGTCCAAACCGACATGCTATGGCTGAAAAGGAGAGAAAAGAAAAGGGATTGTTATTGATTGATGATAGACATGACCCGAAGTATACGCACTTGAGGTTGAATATAATTTAAAGATAACAAAACTTTATTTATATTGACTCCTATGATTGATAGTTATAGCATTTATAAGTTTGCAAGGGTGACTTAATCTTTTAAACTCCAAAATATAGAAACTTGTGGAGTTTATTAACTCTTCTTTCTTTATCTCTTATCATTTTTTCCATTCTGGGTTAGGGAAACAATATGGGACAAGCTAGCTATAAGCTTACCTGATATAAATAATGTTTGTTATATTAAACATGTTCAACCATTATAAAAGACTCGGTACCCATTTTTTTTCTTTTTCATTCAATCTATGAAAGGAATAGATAAGTAATGTTTTCACCAATTTAATGATTCTGAGTAATAACTTCAAAAAAAAGTATTTGAATTTTAACCAACAAAGAATCTCTTCAACTATATATTAGATGCAAGGAATTCAGTATTTTATAGTACCATGTCGGATAACTTATATACCTTATCTTTTAAATATACAAGAACAAAAATGGCATATCAAACGTGCAGAAAGAAAAGTCAAATGTTTTGCAAATTATAGATTACCACTACTTTGTTGGTAGATATCGAGTTATAGACGGTAGACCCTTATGGCTTTAAGGCTATTAGTGTTGAACCATGGCTTAGCAGTCATCTCAAACAGAACCAAGTTTGATCGAACCAGTTGGTGATGTCTATATCGCTTGTTGCACATACAAACTGCACATGCCAGGTACAACTGTCGTAGCTTTTTCTGTCCTGATGATTCAGCAGCATTTGATTGCTTGAGTCACTTCAATAGGATAAGCCTTTTTCGTGTTTTCCATTGGCTGTTGTCGTCAAGGATCGGGGGTCCAAATGCAACCCAACACTTGGACGGTATTGATTTCTTTTCATGCTAAACCCAGAAAAGGACTAGGAACTAACCACATTCTGATTGAAAATGGAGACATGATCAGTTCATTTGTGAGAACAACCATTGACAAATTTGAAGCTTTTAACCTGTATACCATATTAGGCTGACAGTTTGTGATATTTTCATTACACGGAGAAAAAAGATTTTAACAGTACACTACAGGTGGCATGGATAATTATGATCAATCATAAGTCTTGCCTCTCGTTCTCTCTCAAAAGAGTGCAAGTTTTGGCCCTGCCTTGAATGTGCATGGTGAGATTTGGGAGTTTTCTTAACAATCTGTTTTATTGGCTTTATTTTCAGCATAATGGAATTAGGTTTGTAGAAACTATCTATCCAGGAGAAAGAAGACGCTGAATTTGTGATCCCTACAAAAGATATTCAAAGGGAGGAGATCAACTACGAGCTATGTCTGTTAGGAAAACTGGTTGGCGAAAGAGCGATTAACTTAGAGGCGCTAGAAAGAATGTTGTTGAGTCTGTGGCATCCTATGCGAGGAGCGTACATCAAACCGATGAATGATAATAACCTCTACATAATCCAGTTTTATCACCATTTTGACATGAAGAAGATGTTAGCTGGAGGGCTGTGGTCATTAACAAGTGCATCTTGTTAGTTCATCAATGGAAAGAAGGGGAGAATCCAGCAGATGTTGATTTCATCAATATTGATATTTGGGTACAATTTCATGGTCTCCCTCTAGGTTTTGCGTCGGAGACATTGGCTAAAAACATTGGGAACTTGATGGGAACCTATCTAGAATACGACACAACGCATAGATGCAGCTCATGGAATAGCTATATGAGAGTTCGAGTTCGGATAAACGTGGAAGAACTGCTCATGAGGAAGAAGAGTATAAGAAAACAGGGAGCGTCACCGATGGAAATAACTTTCAGCTATGAACGCCTCCCTCTTATATGTTATCTTTGTGGCATAATAGGGCATAGCGAATCCAACTGTCTCAAATTATTTGAAAGGTCGGAGGAGGAGCTCTGTCAATAATGGACGGAGGAAATCTATGCAGAAGTACGGGCATGAACTGCACGACGGACGGTGCAATGGAAACGAGATCCCAGGAATGAGATTGGCGCTAATTTTCCTGCAATAAATCGGGATTCCAATTATCCTCAATCTGCAGAGAAGAATCTGCACAAGATCGGCAATAATTTTTCTTTCTATCTAAAGAAGATCACACTAAAATCCACTGCAGGATCTACTTCTAATGTGGGCCATAATTATTCAGCTTCTAATGGAAGTACAACAGAACGAGCAGCTATCAATATGTTTGGGCCAACTAATAAAGAAGCCTCGACCATAGATATGGAGGAAACCAAAAAACGTCCCAGACAAAGAAACATAGGAATTATTGTCGTAGAAGAGATGAACACAGAAGATATGATTGTGTCTACCACCCCACATCAATTACTAGCGGCCTTGCTCAACAGACCCGCCGAGAACCATAAGTTACATAGCTTAGAACTATCGTGGATTAGGCAACCACCAGACAGTTTGTGCTCTAAAGGACCTAATTAGATTCAATAAGTCTTGCATTCTCTTTTTAAGTGAAACTATTACGAATTCTAATAAGATCGAAGAAATAAAAAATATGTTGAAGTATAATTTCTATTTCTGTGTTGACCGGCTTGGCTGCAGTGATGGTATGGCCATATTATGGACAAGTGCTGTCTCAGTTACTGTTATAGGTTATTCAAACAACCATATTGATCTAGTTATTGATGATTCGAATAATCCCAAATGGCATCTTACTAGATTTTATGATTTCCCCGATTACGCTAGAAAATGCGCTAGTTGGGAGCTCCTTCGCTCTCTTTCCCGCCTTCATAACATGCCTTGGGTTTGTTTCGAAGATTTTAATAATCTTCTATCCATTAATGATAAATTGGGCAGAGTGGATTATCCTAACTCTTTAATGGAAGGATTTTGTCAATGTATCACGGACTGTAACCTTGTAGAAGTTCCTCTTCTTGGATTTGGCTATACTTGGGAAAGAGGAAGAGACTCAAACTCTCTTATCTTGGAGAGGTTAGATCGTGCTTTTGTTAACAAGAATTGGATAGATAATCTTCCTTTTCATAAACTTTACAATTTGGTGTGTACCACGTCTGATCATAATCCCATCAAGTTGGTGGCTGCACGACGGTTTCCAACAAAGAGGATTAGTCGTTTTAGATTTGAGAATAAATAGCTAACTGAGGAGGGTTTCTCTTAGTTTGTTTTGGGGTTTTGGGTGGCCAACGTCGAACTGAATATTCTAGCTTGGATTAAGGAATGTGGCATCAGTTTGCTATATTGGCAGAAGCATCTAGGGTCTAACTTTTCATCACGCATCAAGATTATCAAGAGGAAGATGGAGATATCCCGTAAAAGCCATCAATACGCTTCCCTCCGAACTCAAAAAGCTGATCTCAATTGTCTTCTCGCCCAGGAAGACATTTATTAGAAGCAAAGGTCAAAGATTTTTTGGATGCAATATGGGAAGGCCAATTCGAAATATTTTCATGCTTAAGGCTCAAAGAGGAAATGTCTAAATCATATTACTTCACTAATGGATGACAATGGTCAGCAAGTCTTGGACGATGAAGGTGTAGGCAACGTCATCCTCGTCTATTTTAATCAGCTTTTTTCAGCGTCGGGAGGTACTGACTTCAGACATTTTGCCTCTGTTATTTCGGTGGTGAATCAAGAGGACAACAACTACCTTCTAGCTCCTGTGCGGCTTGAGGAGTTCAAGACAGCAATGCTCTACATGCACCCAGACAAGGCTCTTGGACATGATGGTATGAACCTAGCTTTTTTCTAGAAGTGTTGGCCTATTTTGGGAGCTGACCTCTTCGAAAATTGTCGAAACTGGATGGAGCAATGTGAGTTTCCGGATATACTAAATGATACGGTGATTGTTCTAATTCCTAAAAAAGATAATCCTACTTGCATGAAAGATCTTTGGGCCATAGCGTTGTGCAATGTCATATACAAACTTATAGCTAAGGTGATTGCGAACCGTCTTAAAACTTTGCTTCCGAGGATCATTTCTCCCATGCAATCGGCTTTTGTCCCAAGTCGGCTCATCACCGACAATATTATGGTGGCTTTCGAGATTATACACTATATGAAGAACAAAGGGAAAGGAAAAAATGGGGAAGCAACTCTTAAAATCGATATAAGCAAAGCCTATGACAGAGTAGATTGGGATTATCTCCATTTTATCCTGTTAAAGTTAGGTTTCGATAGCAAGTGGGTGGAGTTTGTTATGGTGTGTGTCACTACTGTGCATTATTCGGTGGCGTTTAACGGTTCTAAAGTAGGACCTATCATACCGAAGCGTGGTTTGAGGCAAGGAGATCCTTTGTCTCCGTATCTATTCATCCTCTGCGCTAAAGGTTTATCTGCTTTGTTAAGGGAGAGTGAGGCTAAAGGGGATATATATGGTGTGACTATTTGTCCAGGCAGCCCTAGTGTCTCTCATCTTTTCTTCGCCGATGACAGCTTCCTATTCTTTCGTGCGAATACTACTGAAGGACAAAACATCAAAAGGACACTTGCCATCTATGAAGCAGCGTCAGGGCAGGCAATTAATTTTCAGAAGTCAGGTATTATGTTCAGTTCAAATACAAAAACTTCTGAAAGACGTGCAGTGGAAGTTATCTTAGGGGTAAACACACCTATCAACCATGGGAGATACTTGGGTCTCCCTTCTCTAATTGGGAGAAAGAAGAAGCAGGTCTTCACTTTCATAAAAGATCAACTTAGTAAGCGTATTGCGAGCTGGAAAAATAAGTTGCTCTCAAAACTAGGGAAAGAGATTGTCATCAAGACAGTTGCATAAGCATTGCTGGCTTACTGTATCAGTGTATTCCTTATTCCCTAAGGCACCTGCGATGAAATTCAGAAAACGATGAATGCCTAATGGTGGGGATCAGGAACAAATAACCGAAAGAAAAATCATTAGGCAAGTTGTGATCGCCTCTGTGTTATGAAGAAATATTAGGGAATGGGTTTTCGGGACCTTCATTGTTTTAACCTAGCCATGCTTGGTAAATAAGCTTGGCGTTTTATGGCTTTTCCTGACTTGCTATCGAGCAAAATTTTCAAAGCAAGATACTTCCCTTCTTATAGTTTTCTAGAGACCAAGGAGCGTCCCAACTTAAGTTTTATTTGGAAGAGCATGTTTGTGGCTAAGGATATTCTGCTTAAAGGTGTGAGATGGAGACTAGGGGATGGTTCCTCGATTAATGTTTTTGCCGATCCATGGATTAATGAAGCAAACAATTTTTTCATCACCTCCTCATTCATTCAAGATTTAGGTGATATCAAGGTGCGAGACTTGTTTAATGAGGAGGGATCAAGGTGGGACGTACAGTTGCTAGAAGGTTTGCTAACTCCTTATGATGTTGAGCGTGTTTCCAGGATCCCAATCGCTCGCTCTAAACAGCCAGATCAACTTATCTGGCATCATAGTCCGAATGGCGCTTAGTTAGTCAAAACAGGGTATAAGTTGGCTCTTCCTATGTTCACTGATATTGGTAATTTTTTCGTTGAGGGTCCTTGGAATCGGCTTTGGACTCTGGCTATACCTCCTAAGATCAAGGAATTTGTTTGGTGTTATCTTCGCGATTTTCTCCCCTGCAAAGATAGTCTACGTCGCAAAGTTGTTATGCTCAACACCGCCTGTGATATCTGTGGTCATGCAGAAGATTTAAACCATATGCTTGTGGTATATCCTAAAGCTAAAGAAGTTTGGTCTTTGATGGGCTGGCGTTTCCCATGTAATGGGGTTGGCTCATTCTTATTGCAGATATTACACAACTCGTCGGCTTCTAGCATTGAACGTCTGCTAGCCACGCTTTGAAGCATTTGGTACCATCGAAATCTAAGAGTATGGCAAGGTAAGAACATCCCCCCTCTCATGATTGTTAATTTTGCTGATAATTTTATTAAAGACTGGCAGGCTTCTCGGGAGATTTTTAAGAGGTTTACTGGCACGACTGGGGATTTTAGACCTATCAATTCTAGATGGACTAGACCACCGGAGGGTTTCTTAAAATGTAATGTCGATGCAGCTGTTTTTCAAGATAAG
The DNA here is from genome assembly GCA_027564395.1 of Erythroxylum ulei. Taxonomy (NCBI): domain Eukaryota; kingdom Viridiplantae; phylum Streptophyta; class Magnoliopsida; order Malpighiales; family Erythroxylaceae; genus Erythroxylum; species Erythroxylum ulei. The sequence goes on from JANITX010000210.1 coordinate 44,333,467, forward strand.
AATGCCACAGGGTTTGCTATTATTCTTAGGGACGATAGACACCGTTTTGTTGCTGCTATCTCAGGTCATTATCCTTTTCTTTTTGACCCAGTTCTTGCTAAGCTTCTGTCAATAAGAGAAGCCCTATCTTGGTTAAAAGAAAAACAAATTGATCATATCATTGTGGAGTCTGATTGTTTAACGACTGTTCAAGTTATTTTAGCTCCATCTTCGAATAGTTCTGAGATTGAAATTTTGGCTCTTGACTGTCCCTCACTCAAGCGACATTTCCTTCACCTGTCTTTCCATTGGATGCATAGGATTGCCAATAAGGCGGCTCACTCACTTGCAAGGGTATCCTTATTACATGCAAACCTTCATCATTAGGGCGTTAGTCCTTCATATTCAGATTCCATTTTAGTTTCAGATAATTCTGTTTGTTCAGGCATTGATGGTGAAAGGCTAGTAGGATCCGGGTGTACGGGATAAGCCTGTTGGCTTGGGTTAGTTTCGTTTTGCCTTTCTTGTCAATGTTTTTGCGTGTTAAACTTTTACTTAAAAAAACAGTACACTATAGGTGTCACTGTGGACTATTAAAGTCGAAAGGATGGGATTCTAAATATAAAACACACACTGGTGGAGTGATTAAACAATTTGAGTGTGCTGGATTAAAATTTGAAAGAGTAAAAAAATATCTTCAAATATCAATGTTATCAGGTTGTTTAATTTTAAAATTTAAAATAAATAATTTATGTAGCAGATTTCTCACTGATTTTTAGCCTTTATTTATGTCACTATTATTAAACATCTTATTTATGAATGTCATTCATCAAATCAATAAAGGTAGGAGAGTTTTCTTTGCCAAACATTATATCGAAACCCTCTTATTCTTAATGGACTTGAATTGAATGATTGGGAGGAAAATTGCCATCAATTCTTCGAAGGATAGTTAAGAAACAATATTATTTTTGTTAATTCCACTAGTTTTCTTTGGTGGAATTATCAAATTTGGGCAGTAAAAATAAAGTTTTTCTTGAGGCATATGATATATGAGATGTTGTTGAGAATGATGAAGTGCAACTTCTACCTAAAGATCCAACTGTAAATAAAAGTAGGAATAACAAGGATTAGAGAAAGAAGAGATTGAATCTTAGGAAAAGTATTTTTTTTCAGCTATATCAAATGAGATTTTTTACAAGGATTATGGCTTGTGAAATTGCAAGGCAAGCTAGGGACACTATTAAAGAGGCTTAGGAAACAAGAGAATGAGACAGATGTAAGTTCCCAATTTAAGGAGGGAATTTGAACTTCTAAAGATGAAGGACTTAGAGATTATAAATATTCTAACAAGATGATGGTTATTGTTAATAAAAGTAGACTTTAAATGTTAGATAGAAAATTGTGGATAAAGTTTTTATAAGCCTACAGAGAGATTCGAAGCCAAATTTTCATTTCTGGAAGACTCAAGAAACTTGTCTCAAATGTCACTCTTTGAATTGTTAAATTCTCTTCATGCTTAAGAAAAACGAAGGGGAATTAGGCAAGAATTAACTTTAGAGGGTGGTTTTTAAGTAAAAACTCTAGAGGGTGGTTTTCAAGTAAAAGGAAAACAACACCCTCAATTTAACATTAAAGACAAGAAGAAGCAACGGAGCAAAAGGAGGAGCCAAGATGAAGGTAGCAATAGAGATAAAAACAACCAATAGAATTCTAAACTTTATATTCAGTGCAAAAAATCAAATCGTCAAGCTTGTTCTTGCTAGTTTAGGCCTAATGTAATATGTAGAGCATGTAATCAGAAAAGGCATTTTGTTAGAGTTTGCAAGAACAAGGAAAAGAATGACCAATAAGCATAGGTAGTAGATAAGGTTAAATTGTTTATTTCTAGTTATTTTGTAAGAATAAGCTCTAGATTGATGGTGGATAAACTCAACACATAATTAACAATGAATCCTTATTTAAAGAATTGAATAAGTCACATATTTTTAAAAGTTAAGATTGGAAATGATGATTTAATCTCAGTTAAAGGTAAGAGAGATGCATTAATGCAATTAGAGCTGGCACAGGTATAAAGGTTATTACTGATTTTTTATTTGTACTGACATTATTCAAAATTTGTTGAGCGTGGGACAGCTATCAGAGAAGAATTTTTTTGTTATTCTCAAGGACAAGAAATGTGACATCTTTTTTTTAGAAATAGAATTGTGACATCTTTTTTTTTTTAATAACAAGGAAGAATTGTGACATCTTTAAAACTACTGAAGCTGAACTATCATCAGTAAAGATAAAAAGAAAGAGCTTTGCACTTGACATAGATTATGCTACTGGCAACATAAGTTCTAATCAGTCTCAGGTATGGCATACAAGTTAGGTCATTTCATAACTCAGCTTTATCTTTTATGTAAAAAAGTAATTTAGTACTTGACTTACAAAATATTAAAGAAAATGATGAAGTTTGTGATGTGTCTCATAAAGGAAAACAAGCTAGGTTGCCATTTCCTACAATAAAGGCCTTCAAAGTAACTCAGGAACTCCCATTAATACACACAAATGTTCATGGTCTTATGAAAGACTCAGTCTTTAAGTGGTAGCAGATATTATATTGCCTTTAATAATAATTTTAGTAGAATGACCTAGGTGCATTTCATGAAGCAGAGGTTAGGGGATGAAACTCCAATTGATACACACAGATGTATGTGGTCTTATGAAGACTCAGGATATGCTTGGTTCAAATGGGAGAATGGTAATGGGAATTATAACGAATATAGTGAGAAATAGAAATAGATATGACTTTCATTTCTCATTATATTGGGAGGTATGAAGTATTGCCCCAAAAGGGGATATAAAAACGTTGTTCATCCAATCATAATATATTAGCAACCATTTTTTTTCATTCCTTACCCATTTCTTTCTTCTCATACCAATTAACCAAACACTCTCTCAGTCTTTAAGTTGTAGTAGATATTATATTGCCTTTATTGATGATTTTAACAATATTGACATTGCTGTATTTCATGAAGCAGAGGTCAAAAGTTTCTCCAATCTTTTAGAAATTCAAAGCCTGGGTTGAGAATCAAAGTGGATTCAAAATTAAGGTAATAAGTTCTGGTGATGGAACTAAATACACGTATGAAAATTTTAATAAGTTTTTTTAAGATGCAAGCATAGAATATTAGTTGACAACAACCTCTATTCCACAACAAAATGGAGTGAGTGAGTGGAAGAACAAGATAATAATGAAGGTGGCCAAATGTTTTTTTTAATCTAAAAAGAATCTTCCCACGTTCCTATAGGCAAAAGTTGTCAACACTATAGTCTATTTACTTTACACACTGATAATAAAAATCTTGAAGAAGAAGCAAGTTTTTGAAGCCTGGAATGGTTATAAGCCATTTGTGAGCAATCTGAAGATTTTTGGAAGCATTTCTATACACATATGACTTTGTGATTTTTGTATTGCCATAGTTTGGAAATTTTCACTGATTTCATCTGTACTTGCTCCCTATGAAGGAATCAGATGATCCTTGCTCCATATGAAGGAATTAGAGGATCCTCTGCCATTAACAAACCTAGAGGATCAGAAGGGGTGGCAGATGGAAGTACATTTTTGCTTAATTCTTCAGTTTGGGTAATTGTTGCACCATGTTGATCAAGTATTATATCTGTATCATCTACTTTGTTAGTATTGAGACGAGTAGTAGTATTCACAGAGGATGGGGTCTTAATAGTCCTCAGTTCACCTTCAACTGCATCAGAAAACTCCAATATGGATTCAGGTTCTCTATTGATGATGGACTGTCCTACAGAAGGACTTGCTCTATCAATTTGCTTAGAAATTTCTACTATAATAGTAATTTGACTTATATCTTCCTTGATTTCATTCACAGCAACAATAGAATTTTTAGAACCATGATTCTCCTCAAATTGGTAACCGTCTTCATGACCCATCAATTCCTGGTAATTCCCAGTCTTGAATAGTTCCAGTTGCTCTGCAAATTTTATTATGAACTTTTGCAGGGGGCCTCTAATGGTATGAAATTGCAATGCTATCCTCCTATAATTGATTTTCATCTCCTAGACGCATGATTGGGATCTCATTAGGGAGGTCTTTTGATACTTCAATGTTGACACAAATTTGAGCATATCCAATTCTTTTTTTTTTGTTATAGCTGTATTCTCATCCATACATAAAGGCTTACCGATGTAGCTTGCTATTTGGCTGAGACCTTGAGTAGCCTAGTACTCAAGGGGAATATTATGAAAATTTATCCAAATAGGAAGGTTTTGGATTTTGATGGTTTCAAGCTTTAATCTTGGCTGCCAGACTTGTAAAAAAATTGGTTGATTCCCAAGATGCATGGGCATTCCTCAAGGATTTTATGAGTTGCAGATGTGGTGGAGAAAGTAAATAACACTAGACTATCTTCAGAGATTAGAACATCAGTGAGTCATCTATTTTTCCAGAGGTTGTTTGCCTAACGTAATATGAAAGGAAAAGTAAGTCTTTGGTTTAAAAGGAAACCCACACTGGTGGATTTGCAGTTGTTTGCTACTTCTTGAAGAGTTGGGGGGGGGGGGGG
>JANITX010000210.1:44384719-44396208 GCA_027564395.1 Erythroxylum ulei
ACTTGACTTTTCAAACTACTATCGAGTATATCGAGTGTATGGTTATTACTGTCAATGTTGACTCTTTAAAGCGGGCCTAGATTGTTTACTGATGTCTGCGCATATGATAGAAATTTTTTTTAGACTGAGTTTTGACTGTGTTCGAGTGCTCTAGCATGCCACACTTGCGGGTCACGGACTCGGATATCACAAACAATCTCTCATTTAATAGTCCTAACTTCTAAGAAAAGTTCGGGGCCTAACAATGTTGGTCCCATAGTGTTAGAAATTCTATCATAAGGATCATTAAATAGGTAAAATACTTTTTTATTATTCTTGATTGTACCTATTTGAGCCATGAAGAAAAAATGAGTTTTTTAGTATGATGTGTGAATATGTCAACTAAAAAAATAAAATAGAAGATTGTATTTTTAGAGTTCTTAAAGGTAGATGACACATCTAGATTGAGACTTTTCAATGAATTATTAAATGCATTTAAGTCTTTTAATCTGAAAGTCTATAATGTGATGGGTTAAGGTTATGAATATGATTCTAATATGAAAGGAAAACACAAAAGGGTTCAAAAGCAAATAATTGAAATAAATCTGAGAATATTATATATGTCATGTGCTTACATAATCTTAATCCTACTCTTAGTGATATGACACATTCTTGTTGTAACATCCCATATTCGGGACTAGACCCTGGAACAGTGAATTGAATGTACTATGAGAAATTAGAAGTACATTGCATACTCATACATCATTGTATATTCACACACATGTGAATATTTATTTCTGATACATGTAAAAAAATATACATGTATTCATTGAAATTTTCTGGGTATAATTGATTTATAAATGCGATAAAAATACGAATTATGGATTATTTGTGTTAAAAATTTAATTAGAGATTATTAGTATTATTTCAAAATTTTTGGTGGATTTTAGGAAATTTCTGAAAATTTGGGATATTTTGGACAAAAAAAAGAATAAGAGACAAATTGAAGGGTGTCACATGGCCCACATGTATGGGTGTCATGTGTCATTGAATTGCTAACCCACGCAAATATATTTCTGCAACTCTCGGTGGTCTACACCGAAAACACCCACACTAAAACTTCATCATTGAAATATCTGTTTTTTATTCTCACATCTATGCTATACCTGACAAAGGAAGCAGTCAAGTTCAGCAATTGTTTTACTTCTCCTTGTTCTTGTTTTCTTCCCCATCCACCGAAACCTATTCTTCACTTTGGAAATTTTTGTTGAATCAAGTAAGTCATGTTCTGAGTTTTATGGGTACCGTAAATGATTGTTTGATAATGGTTTAAGGTTTGTAAATGAATGCATGCATGATATAGGTTCTATTTAGGATTGTTCTTAAGCATTAAAAAAAACAGTTGTAACGGAGAGAGAAAAGTTACAGCAGTGAAAGAAAGTACAGAAAATGGTAAATGAGTTTTGTTTTTTATGTTTGAATTTAATCTTGAATCTTGAGTTGTTTTTAGAGTAAGTTGAGTTGGAAAGGGAGCAGAAATGCAAATAATGTAATTTAGAGATGGTGTACAGACATAATGGATTAAGTAGAAGAGAGGAAGAAGAAGGTGATGGTTTACGTGAATGGTTTGGTTTCTGAAGTTTGAATATGAACTAGAGTATTTTTTTACTGAACAACTTTGATTCTTTTAGCTATAACTTTTTCATCCAACCTACAAATGACTTGAAACTTGAACCAATAGACTCCTAAAACATTGCTCATTCTCTCCATGAAAATTTAGACCCACCTGAATTTGTTCAGGAAAGATTTGATTAATGGATTTCGGATGAAATTGAGGAAATGTGCTGGACTGTTATAAACTGGAGAATCTTCATTGAACATGCTTTGATATTTTGATTACATCTTGATCTATAGATTTCTAAATGAGTTGATTCATGATTCAGATTAAACTTAAGACATATTTCTACAACTTTCTTGAAGAAGTCAAATTTTAATTCTGTCTCTAAGACTTTCAAAATTGGTATGAAATTGAGTCTTGGCTTAGATTGTAGCACTACCAGGGACAGAAATCATATCCTGTGGTTATTGAATAAACTATATTGATGTAGACTGAATTAGACTGAGATGTCTTCACTAAAGTTGTATCTCATTCTCTTATCTTTAAATTGGCATAAAGTTGTAGTTTTTGGATATTGGAATTGAGAGATATGAGGTGTACAACTTGAATGCATGATCATGCATTAGCCAAAATTTGAAATGTGCACAGTCTGTGGTATTTTGAGCATAACTCATAGAATAATAAACCAAATTGTATGATATTGGTATCATTAAAAACTTAAGATAGATAGGAACAATTTTCTAGAAGAAAGTGTTATAGAAATACATCATTTCTTGATCTTATTGATTGTGCAAAGTTGACCCGAATGAGGTGCTTTCAGCAAAAGTTGGGATAGTGATTTAGTATGTGAATTTTGGCACAATTGGATGACAATTGATATGTACATCAAATTTTTTTTGTCATTGCACACGCATGATACATGATACCTTTATATATATTTGTTTACCTAATTACATAAGCAGTACAGTAATGTGAAATTGTTTTAATGTATATAGGAGAGCAAGTAGCGCGACCACTTTCGGATATTGCCGGAACGTCAAGGCAATAGGCTTAAGGGAGCAATTGTGAGTAACCTAAGATGGTCTCACCTTGACTTGTTTTGTTTATTACTGAACTAAATTTGAAATTGATGAATGTGCACTGAATTGTGTACTGAATTCGGGATAATAATTGTCTGAGGCGTTCAACACATGTAAACATTATTAGAAGTGCTACTTGTATGTGAATGAGAATGACTAATTGAATTTGATATGTACTGATTGTGATCTGAATTCCGGACATGAATTGTCCGAGGAGTTTTGATGCATGTGAATATCATTGAAAGTGCTGCTTGTATGTGAATGAGACTGCCTAAATGATTCTCAACAAAAAGTGACTGAATGTTATGATTGACTGTATTGACTGAGATAATGTGAATGAAAATGATTGACTGTATTGAATGAATTGTGGCATGCATTTCATTTCAATACATGTAATGTAAAGACAGTTATGATTGGTGTTGCTACTGATTGAGACTGCTAAAAAAGAGCTTAAAGCTCAAAGATATATGGTTAGAGCCTAAGGCTCACTGTGATCAATGAGTCCTGTATCCACAACGGATAAGGGATAGTATAAAAGAGCCCAGTGATACGGGATACTGAAAAAAACACATAGTCGCAACATTGTAAAAATGAATGTGACTCTTATACATATAGCATTCATATATGATTTGAATTCATTGAATGATTTGCAAACTTGTAAGAAAGTTACATGTTTCAATACATGGTATTAAACTAATGATTGTGTTTTATTCAAGTGTAATGAAGTGACAGTTTGATTAAATTGTTTGACTGAAGGATATTGGATATGTATTTGAATAAGAATGGGATATGTGAACATATTGTAGACATATATTTGAATGAGATTGGATTATTTGTGTAAGTGAATGTAAAAGGTACGTGACTCAACATGATACATTGCTAAAAGTGATGTAAATTATGTGGTTATATGTACTGAATTTGTATTGTGATTGAGTGAGCCATCAAGGATGGTCACTCACTGAGTTTGCAAAAACTCACCCAAAATTTGCAATAATTTTCAAGTTCAGAGGACATAATTAGTTAGGCTAATAGGAGTATAGCCACTAAAATCAGATATGGACTAGGGGTTGGGATTAGTTTGCATTTGCATATGTCTTTAGTGATTATTGTTTTGAACTATATGTCCATAAGTATTGTACAATGAGTTTGTACATGATTTGGTAATGAAATACCATTATGATTACAAGTGTTTTATATCTGAAATGGGCCCAAATGGCTGTTGAATTACGATGTTTGGTAAAGTGTTTGTAAAACTTGTGAATAGAAATGTTTAAGAATAAAGTGGGCCCAATTTGATTATTGATTTTTGCATATGCGTACATTGTTTTAAAAAAAATTGTAACGAGTTTTGACTGAATGACTGTTCTAGCATGTCACCCTTGTGGGGTACATACTCGGATATCACTTAAGATGTTAGGTACGTTTCTTGCAAGAGTGGAGTGTTACATTACTCATTTATACAAAACTGTTAATTTAAAAAAATGATTTCATAGTTAGTATCCTTTATGTACCCTAAGTTTACAGAACATTTAACCTTTACTTTACATATCATCCCCCAAGTATTAATCAATTGAATTAATCACCTACAATTGATTTTAATACTATTATATGGGGCAGAATGTTGGCCGGTTAAATGTAGACATACGAGGCAATTGGTGGTCGCAGAAATGTGTATGCTTAGGTAGATGTGTAGCATTACCATAAGGGATATGGTATGTAATCGGGTAGTTAGAGAGAGACTACAAGTAACAAGTATTGCAGACAAGTTGAGAGAGACAAGGCTTAGGTGGTTTGGACATGTGCGCAGGATGCCCTCTACTGCTTCGGTACGACGTGGTGAGCTAATAGACCTAAGTGGATACAAGAGGACCTTACAAGACCTGGAGGGAAGTAATCAAGAAAGATATGTTAGAGTTGACCCTCACTAAGGTAGTTGCTAGAAGTAGAAAAGTTTGGTGTGATAGGATAAGGGTAACCGATACACGTATCACATAGGAAGTTCAGCCCACTGTTCCCGCGAGGGACGCTAAAAACATAGGATTGTTTTTCCCTCAGGGCTGCTCAGTGAAGGCCCTAGTGCGACTAGCGATGAAATAGGCCGGTCTTTACAAGGTGTAAGGTACTGACAACTCGGGTTATGCATCAGGTATGTCTTCGTCTTTTATTGGCATTCTTTTTACTTACTTATTTGACGTTTTTCCTTATTCCTGCATCATTATTTTGTATATCACATCTGCATGTGGGTCTAACGGAAACAGCCTCTCTACTATGTAGGGGTAAGGCTGCATACTATCAGACCTCCCCAAACCCCGCTTCACTGCGGGATTTCAACCTAGGTGTGATGATGACTATGGTACGTGACATTGTTTACATTTGTGAATTAAAAAAGCAAGGTCTCACTGCAACGCTCTTCAACACAAAATAGGGTCTGCGAAAAAGAATATTTCGTGTTTAATATAATACACTTGTTCAATAGTTTTGTTATATTTTTAATATATTAAAGAAAGAAAATCAAAAAATAAGGCAACTAAGTACAAAGAAATAAGTACCACCTTTACTTTAATATAATAATACCATAATTTAGTACAAAGAATACCATCATAACTTATAACGAATACTATGACTCTATAGAAATTATACTACAAATCTATATAAGAACCATGTCCACTTTTATCACCTTAAAGTCTATGTTAAGTGTAAAAGAACCAAATGTCAAATTTGTGACGTTATCATATACAATCAAAATTATATGATAACTCGGTTAGTAGATGTCCTAGAAAATAGCTTATATTCATTATTTTTCCATATTCTTAAGCATATTGTAAAGAAAAATCAAAGGTCTCATGATGCTTTGACCATAATATGCTTTAGATATAATAGATCACAAGGTATAACTATGTCATTCTTTTTAAATCTCCTTATAAAGGAATATGTGATGACATAGTGCAAGTAACGAACAACAACATATATGATTTCTCGATTTATGTACCCGGTGGGAGAATAGATGAATTTATCCTACAATATGTTCCTACTATATTTTAGTATTTACCTCAAGGAGATCATTTGATCATAGTTTATCCTTAAATGGAACAACTTTGGTTTGGTATAAGGATTAAAACCCATACTTCACTACAAACTTATTAAATGACATGTTCTAGTGTTTCTTTCATAGCAAAAAGCTAGCAACACCTTTATCATTCAAGCCTAAATTTTTATGGACTTAATTAATAAAACTTCTAAAGCTATTTTATTATAGCACAACTCTTCCATTCTAAAGAATTTAGTCCATCCTTTTTCTTGAACATCATAATGAAATAGAAAGTATTTTAAGGAAAAATGGATAAGGAAAATTTAAAAGAAAAACATTGAACATTTAATCCAAAATGGTGGATATTTGAAAACACGTGGGATAAGAAAGCTAGAACACAAGAGATCACTAGTATTAAGCGCTAGGAGGGGCAAAGATGGGTGAGTTTCTATCACATTAAAGAGAAAAGAAAATTCATTCAATATTTTGTGTAAAAATAGATGGAAAAAGATAACTCATCAAAATAACGTAGATGTATAAAAAGTGTGTCATCTTTACTTTAATATGTAGACACCACAATTAAGTACAAATAATACCATGACTTCATCAAAACAAAAAACCCCTAATTGATAGTTGTTTTTAAGTAATACAAAATAATAGCTATTATCCCAACTTTTTAAGTAATATTTAAAGTTGTTAATTATTTTAACCATGAATTAACTTCCTTGACAATTGATTAACCAAGTCTCACCAATATCCCTAAGAGACATTTCTCAATTTTAGAAAAACAAGATATGATATCCGTAAGAGACATTTCATCGAACAATTCATAGGCAAACCAAATTCATCTCTAGCTAACAACAAATCCGCTATATTTTTTCATTATTCACCAACATAAACACATTCAAACAAATTATGAATCAACCACAGTCAAAAAACACAGAATATTTCCACAAAATGCACCAACCGACATTTATATGACCATTTAACAACAAAATTTCTCACAGAAAAAATAAACCTAAAGGTTTGGTCTCATTGAGGCACCAAGTTTGGTCATAAGCACGCCTCCTCTTGGGTTTCAAATGACGAAGAATAGCCCAACACAATGGTCTTCAAGTCCCAAGTGAATTTGGTCCACAGATTTGAGACAGTTGGATCAATTTGGGTTATGATCCAACTAGCTCTCCTCCAATAGGTTTGGCTAGCTCCATCCTCTCCATAAGTTGGCCCACATATGCATATAAGGCCTTTTTAAGCCTCTTGGCCCTAGCTCTGGTCATGGTCCCAGCTGGCATAGCTAGCTCTCTCCTTTGGGCTCCCCCTGTTACTGTAACATCTAGCTATCTGAATTAAGATTAAAATTGTGATTATTAGAGATTAATGAGAAATTAGGAAGCATAATTCATGCTTATGCATAATGTGATATGCACATACACGACACTATTGATCTTTTGCATTACAATTATTTGTACATGCATTCATTGAAATTTTTCGGGTATAACTGATTGTTAAAAATGAAATTAAAATGTGAATTGTGAACTTTTTGAGCTAAAATTTTATTTGGAGAATATTCTGATTATTTCAGATTTTTGGTGAATTTTTGCGAATTTATGAATATTGAAGTATGGACCAATTATACTGAGACACGTAGGATGCTTAAATTGATGAGCCTATGTATATGCACGACACATGGTACCATGAAACAATGATAAATGTAAACCATGCAAGAGAACACATAGATATATGTTCTAGACGTTGTCTCCCTACAGCTCTCTCTCTCTCGTTGTTCTTCACCGAGAGTAGTACTGTTATCAAACTTTCTTCTTATTCACCAAACACAGAGTATCAAGTTGTTATTCTTGTGTCAGCGATTCACTCTCTCTGTTGGCAATATTGCTAAATCAAGTAAGTAACTCTGATAATGTTTACGGTGTACAAATATATATATACATGCATAAGAAGTTTTAGTAGTATAGTTTCGATGAATGTATGTGATGCATGGAGTAGATGAAGAATTTGTTAATTTAAGGAATGAGTAGAAACTGTATCAAGATTGTGATATTTTGAGTTAAATGGAGATTAGTGAAATAATTATAATTACATAAAATAATGGTTGGATGTTCACGGTGTTTATGCTTTGTTTTTCTTGTTGATATACGTGAATGTTTTTGGAAATGTTTGAAGGAATTAAAATAAGTTTGATAGTAAGGAATGAGGATTTGGAGAGGTCTTAATATAGAAAGGAGTTAAATAAAGTGAAAGTGTAGATGATAGTGAAAAGAAATGCATCAGATGAAAGTTAGAAAAGTGCAGAAAATAATGGTTATTCACGATGTTTTGTTATTTAACCGTGTACTTACATGAATATTTAGAGATGATGTCAATAGTAAGTTGTAATGAAAATGGGAAGATTCAGAAAGAAAACTATATGATAAAATGAGGTTGTTATTGGATATTCACAGACATGCAAAAACATATATGCAATAAAGTTGATGAACCTGCTCTATTTTTGTTATATGTGCGTAAATGTTTGGGTAATGTTAGTGATGGATTATGTGAGGTTAGAGTTAAAGAGAACACAGAATAGTGTGGTGTTATGTTTTAAGAAGGATTAAAATGACAGGAAAAAAAGAAGAAAAAATATGGAATGAAGATGGAAGAAAGATAAAGAAAAATGGAATATGCTTACGTGAACAGTACAGTTTTTGATATGCATATACAAAATTTTAGATTTTTGATTTATTTGTGTTGGGTTTAATTGAGATGGAAGTAGAAAAGATGGCTTATGCAGTAGATATATTAGTTGTGAAGTGTAGGAAGCAGAATCTAGAAGAAAAAAATTTTCTTTCTCTCCATGAAAATTTAGAGCTATTTGAATTGATTTGAAAGTGATTGATAGGATGAAAGTGTGGAAATCTACTGGAATGTTATAGGCTGCAGAATTTTCATGAAGATGCTTCGGTATTTTGAGTATAACTTGATCTGTAGATTTATAAATGAGTTGATTTTTTATTCAGATTAAACTGGAGACATATGTATACAACTTTCTTGAAGAAGTCGAATTTTAATTCTATCTCTAAATCTTTCAAAATTGGCATGTAATTGAGTCTTAGCTTAGATTGTAGCACTACCAGGGACAGAAATCATGCCCTGTTATTATTATATAAATTGTATTGATATAGACTGAATTAAGCTAAGGTGTTTACACCAAATTGTAGCTTACTCTCTTAGCTTTAAATTGGTATAAAGTTTGTAATTTTTGGATATTGGAATTAAGAGATATGGGTTGTACAACTTGAATGCATGATCATGCATTAGCCAAAATTTTAAATGTACATAGTCTGTGGTATTTTGAGTATAACTCATAGAATAATGAACCAAATTGAATGATCTTGGTATCAATAGAGAATTAAGACATAGGAGAATAATTTGTTAAAAGGAAGTGATAGCAAATTCCTTCACTTTCCTAATGAAATTAATTGTGTAAAATGGACTCGGAAGTGTATTTTAGACAAATCTGAGTTAATCAATTGAAAGTGGATATCCAAATGATTATTGTGATAAGATTAATGACTAGAAACTCAGAATTGTCATGAACATGCATTGTACATATTCAGTATACATGAATGTGCATTAATAAATACATAATTATGCAATATTGTGATATGTGAACATATTATATGTATAGAGCAGCGCATTGAGCGACAACATCCAGATATTGCTGGGACTTCAAGGCAATAACTGTTTGGAGCATACTGTGAGTAACCTAAGATGGTCTCACCTTCTTGATTTGTATAATACTGAACTGTATTGCTATCTTATTGAACTATACTGAAATGTGTTGTTTGTGTGCTGGATTCTGGACAGTATTTGCCTGAGGTGTTTTGATATATGGAAATGGTATTGGAAGTGCTAATTGAATGTGAATGTGTCTGCCTAAATGATTTTCTGATTCTCAACTAAAAAGTTGAATGCCAGACCTAGTCCGATATCTATTGTTATTATGATTAATACTGTGACTGTTGAACTGTAATAATACTTGTAAATTAAAATGATTGAATTTGATTACTAAATTGTGGCATGCATTTCCTTCCAATGTATGTAATATAAAGGAGTTGTGACTGATGTTGCTACTGATACTGTTACTGATAAGAACTTTAAGCTCCCACATATGTGGTTCGAGCCTATGGCTCACTATGTTCAATGAGTCACTGACTGACTGACTGAGCCCGATGCTTCTGGATATTGTAAAAAAAAAGGGGCATACAGTCACAACAAGATAAAAATGAATGTGAGTCTCATACATATAGCATTTGCGTATGATTTGAATTTAATGAATGATTTGTAAAGCTGTGTAAATGTTGGTATATGATTGAATTATTTAACTGAGAAATTTGATACTTGTCAAGTGGATTTGAACTGTATGATTACATGCTATAATTGATCTTATCTTATGACATGAGTGAACCATCAAGGATGGTTACCCTGCTGAGTTCGCAAAACTCATCAAAATTGCACCATTGCTTTTCAGGTTCGAGAGTGAGACGACCTAGCTTTTAAGACTCCGTAGAAGCATATTTTGTGCAACTGTTACAGTCAGTTTTGGCTTAGAGGTTGATCAGCTGGGATTATGGACATAGTTGTTTCTTTCATGTTTATTATATTCGGTGTGTACTTAATTGTTTATGCTCATAGGTTAATGTTGTAAAACATGGACGGTATTCTATTTTATGAAACAATGTAAATTATGGTTTTTGATATAATATGATAACATTTTGGGTTTTAGAAAATGTGTGGTTGATGGTTTAGTTAATGGTGCCATGTTATGTACAGTGAAGGTGAGATAGTTAACATGTCATTTCTGTCAGGCGTGTACACATGTATCTGATGGATGCACATGTATATGTCAGATGAGAATGGGGTGTTACAATTACGCCCCCATTGTGGCGATCTATGGCCCTGCTAACATTAGTCCCTCCCTCCTCAAGAAGATTCGTCCTCGAATCTAAATCCATATCAAAAGGAGATAGTTCAGCAACATTAAAGGTAGCAGTAACATTGTACTTACCTAACATATCAATCTTATAGGCATTGTCATTAATCTGCTCCAACACCTAAAATGTACCATCACCCCTAGGATCTAACTTGGACTTCCTTTGGTCAGGAAACCATTCCTTCCTCAAATGCACTCAAACACAATCACCAGGTTCAAAAGTCACTAGCTTGCGCCCCTTGTTGGCTTGTTCGGCATAGACCCCTCTGCTCAATATCCTATCTTGCCTTCTCATTCAACTCCCTGACCATCTCAGATTTCCTCTTGCCATCTATACTAGACAACTCATGCAAGGTAAAGGCACCAAATCCAAAACAGTTAAAGGATTAAAACCATAGACAAGCTCAAATGGTGAAAAACTCGTGGTAGAATGCACATGTCTATTGTATGCAAACTCAATAAACGGGAAACAATCACCCCAAGCTTTTAAATTCTTGCCTACAACAGCACCCAATAAATTACCCAAAGTCTAATTGACAACCTCAATCTAACCATCAGTATATGGATGACAAGTAGTAGAATAAATCAATTTGATACCCAACTTACCCCACAACATATGCCAAAAATGGTTTAGAAACTTAACATCTCTATCTGAAACAATAGACCTAGGAAGACCATGCAATCTAACAACATCCTTAAAGAATAAATCAACAACATGCACGGCATCATCAGTCTTATGGCATGCAATGAAATGCGCCACCGTACTAAATTGATGAACAACAAAAAAGATGC
>JANITX010000210.1:44396702-44406730 GCA_027564395.1 Erythroxylum ulei
ATTAGATTTTATCCCAATTAGATAATCTTCTAGTTTAGGTGGGAAACTTCTTGAAAAGGACTCCAGAAAATCTTTGCGATTGTGTTCTAATTGGAGACAAATTCTGGAATTCTGCAGATTTGAGATTCTGTCCTGAGGCGTGCCCACGCCTAATCTCTGAATTTCGTCCAGACTGGGGATTTCGAATTTCTTTCTTTCTTTCGCGCCTTTTTGGTCCTTTTTCGTCCTTAGAGTGTTGAATACTATCTGTAAACAATTATAAAATAATTCCATTAATTCCAGATAATAATTTCAACATATCGACAATAATTACGTCCAAATATGTGCGATTTAAAGGACTTAACAGCCTTCTTTAATCCTATCGCTACGATCTTGGAAATCATTTTGCAGAGAAAGTTGGCGCATGATATAAGGCAAAAATTGCCTAAAGTGGAAGGATTTAAGCCTTTAGGGATTAATCACAAGAAGGTTTATTAATCTCCTTGAGAAAGATACCATTTGAGAAGAAATCATGGATAGCATTTTTGACAAAACCATCAAGTATGTTCAAAGATTGCAAGAAAAAAAATAACCATTTAAGCCATCTACCCGTGTGGCTTTCTTTTCATTCATACTAAAAACTATCTTCTGGATCTCACTGTCATCCACTGGTTTTGTTAGAAGATCAAAGTTAAAAGGAGAGATTTGCTACAGGTTAAGTTTCCCTAGATTTGTGAGTGAGACATTTGACGAAACACTAGTACCAAAAAGAGAAGTGAAAAACTTGACTGGTTCATCTTGTATATCATGAGGATTCTGAAGTAATACACTATCTTGATAGGTAATTGAAAAGATCTTACTATAGTTTTTCCTAGCTAAGATCGAATTGAAAAAAAAACTTAGTGTAGATGTCTCCATCTTGTAACCAGTTAACATGTGCTCTATGTCGAAGGAGAGAAGACTAAATGCTCATTGCATGCAAATAGTTGGAGAGTGCTATATTCTCTTTATCAATAAGTTATTGATCATCTGGTCTTGAAGCAAGCATGGTCTACAGCTTTACTAGTTCCAATCTAGTGGAGTTAATTGCAGAAGTAGCGAATCCCTTCGAAGAGTTTAATAGTTTAAGTTCATTTTTTTATGAATTTCAATTTTCGAATTCGACAACATTGCTTGGTTCCAACTATCGAATGATCAGCCCCTTCCTATAAGCCACTATAAAACATGGATTTTGTACAAGAAAATTGTTGAATCAAAATGGATGATACTTAATAGTATACTAAAGTGAGTCTGTTATAAAGATGGGAGTGTGATCCGAGAAAAGTGGGTCTACGAACTTGGCAAAGTTGTTGGGAAAAGTGTGCAGCCAATTATCATTGAATAGAGCGTGATCAAGCTTTTTCTTGATGAACTAAGTTGATTTTTACTTGTTAGACAAAGTGGAGAAGTGCCCTACGTATTTGAGATCTATCACACTAAGATGTTACACACAATCCCAGAAATCAGGCCAGAAATTTTTTAGATTTGTGTTGCTCTAAGCTTCAGATGCGTAAA
Source organism: Erythroxylum ulei (assembly GCA_027564395.1). Lineage (NCBI taxonomy): Eukaryota > Viridiplantae > Streptophyta > Magnoliopsida > Malpighiales > Erythroxylaceae > Erythroxylum > Erythroxylum ulei. Next base: position 44,398,236 of record JANITX010000210.1, read on the forward strand.
GAGTGGAGTTGAAATCCCCACATATCAACCATGGTTCGTTGATAATACCACTGAGATTCCTGAAATTATTCCATAGAACTCTTCTTTACAATTCAAAGTTACTAGAATAAACAAAAGAGATGTTCATATTAATGTTTCCTTGCAAGAATAAGATGTGAAGATGTATAGCCTAATCATTTGTTTCCAGTAAATCCACCTTTATTTCATCATATTTGTAACAAAAAATGATTGATCTGTAGGCATGATGGCTATGGTTAGTAAGTAACTTCCACTATGATCCCAAAATGTTTAACTTATCAAGGTTCGCATCCTGATTTTAGTTTCAAGCAAGCCAACTGTGAGAAGTTTTTCACTTAAAATAAAATCCCTTAAAGATAAAAAGCTTAGAAGGCAATTCATTCCTCTAACATTCCAAGCTAATATAGACATATTAAATAGAAATGCTTTTAGGGCCTTTCGCCTTGCCCCTTTGTGATTTTCTTCTTACCACAGTCTGGAAATTTGCACTTGTTTTATCTCCCTTTGCTCCCTATACAAAACTCAGTGGTTCATCTTCCACTGACAAGTTTTAAGTAACAGAAGGAGTAGCTGGTGGTACTTCATTATTACTAAGCTCTACTACTTGAGTAGGTGCACCCCTGGGTGGTAAGACTTTGAAATTGGTAATCTCTGCTTGGTTAATGTCGAGAAAAGTAGGATTGGGAGAAGCTCCTTTGTACTTGTTTGGTGATGATGTGTTTTGCCAACTATCACATTTGGTTGACATTAGACCTAGCAAATAGCAAAGTAATAGAATGCGAAAAGGATGTGCTGTTGAGCTCCATTGTAATAAAAAAAAAGTATATTTTTCAATTTATCATAAAGGAAGGAATTGTTATTAAGCCATAATTTTGATGTGATGCATATTGAAAAAATATTTGTGAGAATATTTTAAAAACTTTGATGGGAATTGATAGTAGATCAAAAGACACAATTAAGGCTAAATTAGACTTGGAAGACATGAATATAAGAAAATATTTGCATTTGAAAGAAAAAAGAGATGATGGGTCATACATCATTCCACCTACTTCTTACATCATGTAAAAAAAAGGCAAACTTTTTGTCAATTTCTTAAATCATACAAGTTTCCTTATGGGTATGCATCAAATATAGCCCATTGTGAGAATGTTAAAGAGGGAAATTATTGGGGTTGAAAAGCCATGATTTTCATGTAGTTCTGCAACAATTACTTCCTATTGGAATACGTGGGTGTCTACCGAAGGGTGTGTCCATAACTTTGGGTCAATTGGGTGAGTTTTTTAAGCAATTATGATGCAAGACACTGAAAGTTGAAGAGCTTGAGAAAATGGAAAAGCATAACTTTGATTATATGTAAGCTTGAACTAAAAATTTTAACATTTTGCATGCTATATATACTCATCCAAGAGTGATCAGAGCATATAGGTTCCCTAAATTGAGCATAAGAATTGGAAAACTTGACAAGCCATTGCTGATTTACCATGATTCTTTCCAATTTCCTTCCAATATAGCACTCCCCTTACTCTTTACTATTCCAAGTATAAAAATACCCAACAAACCTCATATCCGCCAGATTAAGGTCCTATATAATCTCGGTTAATTCTTTCCCTACTCCCCTTAACCTTGCCCTATTGCCATCAGCCTCAATTGGTGAAAGTATACAATTGTAGTCTCCAGCAACAGCCCAATGACCTTTTATTGAAGAATGGATTACCTTGATGTCCTCCCAAAGCTTTACTCTTTGGAATGCATGATTAGCTGCATAAATTAAAGAGAGTTCAATTCTGCCTAGGACATCTTGAATTTTGCATGTAACATGAATAATATGGTCTGATATGAAGCCCGAATGTATATTGGCTCTCTCTATGTTGTATGTAATAATGATCCTACCATTATAATGAAAAGTATGATTCATATACAGTTTCCATTTTTCACCAAAAAAAACAAGTGAAACATATAATTTAGAAAGATTTATTTTATTTTCTATTAACCCCAATTATGTGTGCTTAATTGTTTATACATTCACTTCTTAACACTTAGTGATAATTGTTGTGAAATGCTTAAGAGACTTATTTTAGTTCATATTTGGTATTAGGTACAATTTTGAAGCACAAGAACTAAATTGGGTTAAAAGCACATTCCTTGAGCCAAAATCTTGATGTCCAAACTCAATTGCCCTTATATAATAAGAAGAAGAAGGATTAGGGTGAGGATTGGACAAGAAATTACAAGAAGAACAACAATTCAGCAAGACCTGGGAGATACACGACCGTTTATATACTTACACCATCGTGTATACAATCGGAAGTTACTTTTTGGACTTACACATTTGGATACATGACTGTGTATCCAACTATGTATCTTCATGATTTTCACATTTTTTGGCTAGATGAATTATTGTGTACCTAACCATGCAAATATCCAAAAACCTAGTTTTTGCTATAAATTGACATTTTTAGTGACTAAAGGAAAAGGAATCATTTTGGGACCATAAAGGAGTAGAACACTTACTCTTTGGAGATCGATGGAGGGTTAAGTTTCTTTTTCCGGTTTGAGGGTGAAATCAACGACGAGCATCCAATTTGAGCATATTGTTATTGTATTGTGAATGTCTCTCTCTTTAGGGATTGTTTATATTATCCTTTGCTTATAGATTTGGGTATTCATGTATGGATAATTAATGTTCTGATGATCATGTAATTGTTTATATATGAACCCATTTCTAGAATCATAAATATAATGCATAATAGTTATGTTTGGGGTTCATTTGTGGCAACTAATGGTATTTAATCATTAAGGATAACGAAACATAGGTTAAATGACTCAAGGTTCTGTGGTTATTGTATAAATTAATCTGTTCTCTTTATTCATAATGCGCCTATCTCATAAAATCTAAAGAGCTTATTTTAGGTTGTTCGATAACTAGGTTTAGTTAAAAAGCTTATTTTAATTAAACATGACCTAAGGAAAAACTGGGTTAACAGAGCTTATTGTTAACTTACAATTAATAGTTTCAAAGAGAGGTGTGAAAACATTATGACAATGTTGTATGTTTAATTGTGTGTAGGATGAGATTAAACTAAGAACCAAATTCTAAACGTATTCATCACTTTTATCATTTTTCATTGCTTGCTTTAATTTGCTTTCATTAGTTTAATTTGACTTTATTTTCTTTACCAATTTCAACCAAACTCCTAAACATTAATTCCTATATTACAAAAAGTACACGTACACTCCCTATAGATATGATATCGGCTCAGTGCTATTATAAATTTTTAGTGTATAGAGATAGATTTTATTTTCTGGTGTATTCAACACACATCAAGAATTTTGACGTCGTTGTCGGGGAGTATGGTTTTTTAGTTTTTGCTTTTGATTTCAAATCGTGTTTTGTATATATATTTGTTTATAATCATATCTTTTAGTTATTTCGTAATCTTTACACATTTGTTAGTTTTGGTGTATGATAGTAACAAGATCTTCGCATAGAGAACCTCTATAATTTGATCCACAGATCGAAAGGACACTATAGAGGTTATGTACTGAAACCAAAACAACTCAGGGAATACATCATGTGGTTGTTTTGTGGACTATAAATAATTTTCCAACTTATGGAAATTTCCCTAGATGGAACACGAAAGGGTATATGGCATGTCCTGCGTGTAACAATTAAACTTATTCAATAAGTCTACGAAGTAAAATATGTTATACAAAACATCATTGTTACTTAGAACATCGGAATGTATGGAGAAGAAGCAAATTGTTTAATAACAAAGTATATTTTTTAAAAAATGGAATTAACTAATTAAAAAGAGAGTTATGCAAGTTAAAAACGAAAGGGAGTACCCCTAACTACCTTTCCTTGGAAGGCAAAACATTAAGAACAAAAAACAAGGTGAAAATACATGAAGAAACGTTAAGCTAGATATGCAGTGAGGAATGAATGTTTAAGCTACAATTCTAGTGTAGATTCTTCATCAAAATAAGCTCCTGAACTTCGGTGATGATCATAGACACCAAAGCTTCATAGGAAGAAAATTTTCTAGCAAAATGTCTTAGATTACACTCTCTCCAAAGCATGTAGGTACAAACTCCTAGTGCGATAGTGTGAATCTGGTGATCTGGTTTCAAGTAGGCATTTTAAGTTGGGATTTTATGTTTAATGTCTATGAGGGAGTCCCCTAGATTAGACCATATACATTTAGTAGTGACATAATCCCAAATGGTTTTGTTTAAGGGACATTTGAAAAGAAGTTAGTTTCGTGTATCATCATTCAACGAGCACATCGGACAAGATTTATCAACTTGCAAGTAAGAGATTCTATTAACAGTGGTTAACTTGTTTTGTATGGCCAACCAGAAAAAAAAAAAGAAATTCTTGGAGTTAAAACCTTAATCCCAACTGTCATGACGAATAGACTTTGGAGCCTAGTTTATGTATCAGGTTAATAATGGTTTTGTTAGTAAGGATGCCAAGTGGTATATCCTTCTAGAAAAAGATGTTAGATGTGTATATCAGGGGGTTATCCTTGTTGGAGATGCTGCAGACAATGGGGAAAGTTCCAGGAGTTACCATTTATGAATAAGCAAAGTCTGGTGTACATAGAGTGTAGTGAATAAATCCTCAAATGTTGAGGAAAGTGTATCAATGATTCCAGACCTAACCAATTATCATGCCAGAGTGAGACCAATCTTCCATTACCTATTTTATAGGAGACATCCTGTTGGATTGCATCTCTTAGTTTCAGAAGTTGTGTGAGGAAGTAAGAGTGTGAGGCTTTTGGCTTAATGTCCCATATGCAGTTCCCTTTAAGGAAGTAGTTGTGTAACTATTTAATCCAAAGAGTTTTTTTGTCCTCCAATATTCACCAAAACCTCTTAAGAATCAAAGCACGATTTGTGGTTTTGATGGATAAAATATTGAGACCACCTTCTTCTTTTGGATAACAAAGGTTAGACCAATTAACCTTAGCTACTCCTAGGTCACCATTAAGGTGTCTCCATAAAAAGGATCTTAGAATCCTTTTGATCGATTTTATGATGTTTTGAGATAAGAAAATATGGGAGCTCGAATAAACATACAAAAAGTTGAGGACAAACTTTATAAGCTACAACTTACTTGCATAGGAGAGGGATTTATTCGTCCAATTTTTGACTCTCTTCTGGATCTTTTCTAAGATACGGCTACATTCAAAATGATTGAGTATCTTTGTAGACACTGGTAGACCAAGATATAGGAGTGGGGAACATTTAAGTTGCATTCACGTAGCTTCAGCTATAAGAGGTTTAAAAAAGTAAGCACTTTTGGATAGGACAAAATGGCTTTTGTGTAGGTTGATTTGTAGGCCCGAGAATTGCTGCTTAAATGTTTCAAGAGCATGCATATATGAGTGGATTGAATCCAAATTAGTCTTACAAAATAAAAGAAGATCATCTGCAAACTAGAGCTTAGTTAGGCAAAAAAATTTACATTTTGTGTGGTGTTTGAATCTTGAATTACAGAAGGCCCTTATACTTGATAACTTCATTAAGAGTTTCCATACAAAGGATAAAGAGATAGGGGGATAGGGGATCCCCCTATATAAGGCTTAGTGTTGTTTTAAAGAATGAAGAAGGAGTTCCATTAATCATTACTGAAAAGTGGCTGATATAATGCATTCCACAAGTCATTTAATGATCTGAGTGGGAGACCTGTATATTGCAAGCATGGTCCATAAGAATTTCCAGTTGATACTGTTGAATCCCTTGTGGAAATCAATTTTCATTGTTTAATTTAGGGGGCTATTGGTTATAGAGTATCCCATCAACAGTTCTTGTAAAAGGAGAACATTGTCACCAATTTTCCTATCACTTAGAAAAGCACCTTAGTTTTCATTTATCAAAGGAGTAATCACCTTCTTTAACCCTGTGGCTAGGATCTGGGAAATTATTTTGTAGGGAAAGTTGGGGCATGATATAGAGATAAAATCCTCTAAAGTGGAAGGATTTGAGACTTTAGGGATTAAGCACAAAAAGGATCTATTAATCTCCTTAAGAAGGACACCATTTGTGAAGAATTCATGGATAGCATTTTTGACAAAACTGGCAACTATATTCCAAGATTGCTAGAAAAAATAACCATTTAAGCCATCTGGCCCTATGGATTTCTTTCCATTCATTCCAAAAACTATCTTCTCAATCTCACTGTCATCCACTAGTTTCATTAGAAGATCAAAGTTAAGAGGAGAGATTTATTGCAGCTTAAGTTTCCCTAGATCTATGAGTAAGACATTTGACAAAACACCAGTACCAAGAAGAAAAGTGAAAAACTTGTCATCTTCTTATTGTATATCATGAGGATTCTAGAGTAATACACCATCTTGAGAGGTAATTGAAAATATTTTACTATAGTTTTTTTCGAGCTTAGATCGAATTAAAAAAAACTTAGTCCAGCTATCTCCATCTTGTAACTAGTTAATATGTGCTCTCTATTGAAGGAGAGAAGACTAATTGCTCACTGCATGCAAATAGTTGGAGAGTGCTATCTTCTCTTTATCAATAAGTTATTGATCATCTAGTCTTGAAGCAAGCGTTGTCTACAGCTTTACTAGTTCCAATCTGGTGGAGTTAATAACAGAATTAGCGGATCCCTTCGAAGAGTTCAACAGTTTGAGTTTTTATGAATTTTAGTTTCTAGATGCAACAACATTGCTTGGTTCTGACTATCGAATGATCAACCCCTTCCTATAAGGCACTACAAAACATGGCTTTTGTACAAGAAAATTGTTGAGACAAAATGGATGATACTTAATAGTATATTAAAGAAAATCCGTCACAAAGATAAGAGTGTGACATGAGAAAAGTGGGTCCACGAACTTAGCAATGTTGTTAAGAAAAGTTTGCAGCCAATTATGATTGAATAGAGCGCGATCGAGCTTTTTCTTGATAAACCAAGCTGATTTTTTCTTGTTAGACAAAGTAAAGGAGTGCCCTGTGTATTTGAGATCTAACACTAAGATTTTCCGCACAATCCCAAAAATTTCGTTAGGTGAGAAATTTTTCAAATTTGTGTTATTTTGAGCTTCAGATGCATAAAGAGTATAATTGAAATCTCCTCAGATCAACCATGGTTTGCTGATAATGCCACTGAGAGACCTAAAATTATTCCACATAACTCTTCTTTGGAATTCGAAGTTACTGGCATAAACGAAAGAGATGTTCATATCAATGTTTCTTTACAAGAATAAAATGTGAAGATGCATGGGTTGACCAGTTGTTTCCAATAAATCCACCTTTATTTCAACATATATATAATGGACAATGATTCATCCACAGGCATGATAGTTATAGTTAGTAAGTAACTTCCACTGTGATCCTAAAAAGTTTAACTTTTCAAGGTTTGCCAACTTATTTTTTGTTTCAAGCAAGCCAACTATGAGAGTTTTTCCTCTGAAAACAAAATCCCTTAAAGCTAAAAGCTTAGAAGGGCAATTCATTCCTCTAACATTCCAAGCTAATGTAGACATATTAAATATAAATGCTTTTAGGGTCTTTCCCCTTGCCCCTTCTTCATTTCTTTTCTTACCACAATCTAGAAATTTGCACTTGTATTGTCTCCCTTCGCTCCCTATAGAGAACTCAGTGGTTTATCTTCCAATAAGTTTTGAGTAGCAAAAGGTGTAGCATGTGGTATTTCATTGTTTCTAAATTCTACTGATTGAGTATGTGCATCCCTGTATAGTACGACTTTGAAATTCGTAGTCTCTTTTTGGTTGATGTGGAGAAAAGTAGTATTAGGTTAGGCTCCATTGCACTTGTATGGTGATGATGTGGTTTACTAACTATCACATTTGAGTGACATTACACCTGGCAAACACCTAAGTAATAGAAAGCGAAAGGGAAGTGTTGTTGAGCTCAATTAGAATAAAACAGGTATATTTTTCAATTTGCCATAAAGGAAGGAATTGCTATTAAGCCATAATCTTGATATGTTGCATATTGAAAAAAAAATATTTATGAGCATATTTTAGGAACTTTGGTGGGAATTGATAGCAAATCGAAAGAAACAATTAAGGCTAAATTAGACTTGGAAGACATGAATATAAGAAAATATTTTCATTAGGAAAAAAGAGATGATGGGTCATACATCATTCCACCTACTTCTTACAATATGTTAAAAAAAAAAGGGAGGCAAAATTTTTGTCAATTTCTTAAATCATTCAAGTTTCCTGATGGGTATGCATCAAATATAGCCCATTGTGAGAAAGTTAAAGAAGGAAAAGTATTAGGGTTGAAAAGCCATGATTATCATGTAATTCTGCAACAATTACTTCCCATTGGAATACGTGGGTGTTTAATGAAAGGTATGTCAGTAACTTTAGGTCAATTGGGTGAGTTTTTAAGCAATTATATTGCAAGACGCTGAAAGTTGAAGAGCTTGAGAAAATGGAAAAGCATAACTTTGATTATATGTAAGCTTGAACTAAAAATTTTAACAT
>JANITX010000210.1:44472552-44484717 GCA_027564395.1 Erythroxylum ulei
AAGTATAATGATATTTAGACAAGTACATAAAAACTACAATGAGGTACTGCATTTTTGTTTGAGTGAAATTAAATCTTGATATAGTGCAGAAGACATGAAAATGCAGTAGTGAGAGAAAATATAACAGAAAATGCAGTAGTGAGAGAAAACATAACAGAAAATGCAGTAGTGAAAGGAAGCAGAACATGATGAAATATATATATATATATATATATATACATATGATTTCTATTTTGATGTTTGTGTTTAGTCTTGAATTTTGAGCTGTCTTGATAGTGAGCTGAATGTAAATGGAAGTAGAATACGTGGGAGATTATAAATTAGAAAGAAAAGGTACTTAGAAATATTGGATTACGTAGAAGAAGAGAGGAAGAAGAAGAAAAGAAGTGCAGTAAATTATGGAAACTAATCATGATTGTGCACCCAAACGTTTTCTGAACTAAAAACCTTTGATACTTGTGATCATAACCTTGTCATCCGACCTCTAAATAATATGAGATTTGAACCAACAGACTCTTAACACATTATTCTTTATCTCCACCAAAATTTTTAGCCATCTGAAATAATTTGGAAGAGATTGATTGATGAGGTTTGGATAAAAATGTTGAGGTGTACTAGAATTTGATAACTGGAATGTTTTTACTAAACATGCTTCGATATTTTGGTTATATTTTGATCTGTAGATTTCCAAATGAGTTTATTCTTGATTCAGATTAAACTAGAGACATATTGCTAAAATTTTCTTGAATAAGTACAATTTTAATTATGTCTCTAAGAATTTCAAAATCTAGCATGAAATTGAGTCTTGGCTTAGGCTGTAGCACTACTCGTGATAGAAATCATGTCCTATTATTATTGAATAAACTGTATTGTTGTAGGAAGAATCAGACAAAGTTGTCTTCACAAAAGTTGTAACTTATTCTCTTAGCTTTCAATTGGTATGAAGTTTGTAATTTTTGGATATTGGAATTGAGAGATATGAGTTGTAAAACCTAGAGTGAATGACCATGCACTAGCCAAACTTTCAAATGTACTCAGTCTGTAGTATTTTGAGCATAACTCATAAAATGATGAACCAAATTGTATGATCTTAGTATTATTACAAATTGGAAACATATGGGAACAATTGTTTAAAAGGAAGTGTTGTCTAAAAACTCCATCTTACTTCTCATAATGATCATGCAAAGTTGAACCGAAAGTGGGTTTTGAGAAAAAACTAGAATGATTGATGAGGGTATGAATTCTGGAAAATATGGAGAAAAAATTAAAGTTTGCACCAGTTTATTCAAGATTTGTATACCTGAGAATTTGTCATTGAACATGCATACGTACTACATGATACATTTATAAATATGATTATTCAGTTAAATGAGCCATATAGTAATATGAAAATGTATTTATTTGCATATAAAAGAGCAAGTAGAACGACCGCTTCCAGACATTGCCGAGACTTCAAGGTAATAAGCAAAAGGGAGCAATCGTGAGTAACCTAAGATGTTCTAAGAACTTTGTGTATGAAATCTGTGATAATTTTTCAATGTGTATGTTTTGCAAAATTGTACTGAAATGATGAAGTGATTGAATCTTGTTTTTGAAATATGACATATGTGATAAGGTGTTATGTGATATTACTTGACAAAAATCAAGTTGATGTGAATAACATGATAACATGACTTGTTGTGTGTTGTATGACAAGAGTGAACCATCGAGGATGGTTACTCTGTTAAGTTCGCAAAACTGACCAAAATTGCAACGTTGACAATTTCAAGTTCGAGAGAGCGACGACCTAGCTTCTAAGACTGCATAGAAACGATTTTGTTTAACTTGTGGAGATTAGATATGACTCAAAGGTCAGTCAGATGGGACCAAAGGAATAGTTTGTGTTATCTTTTGTGATTCCCCATTTATGCAACATACTGTGTAGACTGAGCTGTTGATGCTCATTGGATGATGTTATGTAAACATGGATGTTGAACATAATGCTACAATGTAACTTATGGTTTATGATATAAAATTAGGTAATTTTGGCTTTTAGAATAATGTGTAATTTATGACTTAGCTTACGATGCCATGTTATAAAGTGAAGGTGAAATAGTTAACACACCATTTCTGTTAGGCATGTGCACATGTATCTGAAGGGCACATGTGCACGTGTCAGATGGGAGTGGGGTGTGGTGTTATAGTTGTTGGTATCATGGTTGGAATCCATAGGGATATGTAGGAATGTTAGGTATGAAATGATGTGAAAATTTCAAATGGTAATTGAATTATGTTATAGGTTATCCGACGTAGGCGATCAAATGGAACACTGAGCTGACCTAGGATCAGAAAGAGCCAGTAGAGAGTCATCCTTGTCTCGACCTGAGGGAATGCCTCCAAGAATTCTTGAGAGAAGGGAAAGGAGGTACAACAAATTGAGAAAGCAGGGGGCTGTCAATTTCTACGAAAGTGCAGACCATGCAAAGGCTGAGAGACGGCTAGAGAGGACAGAGAGAGTCTTTGATCAGATGGATTGTGAGTTAAACGAGGGGTTCAACTATGCAGTATCTTTATTGCAAGGCCTAACCTACCAATGGTGGAAAACTGTTCCAGGCAGTACCATCAGGTCTTGTAGATTAAGATGGGGGGATTTTCTAAGAAGTTTCAAAGAGAATTATATGCCTAAGATCTACCTGGACAGAAAGATGAAGGAATTTCTGGATCTGAAGCAGGACAAGATGTTTGTGGCAGAATATGAGATTAAATTCAATGAGCTGATGAGATATGCTACTACCTTGATTTCTACTGAGGAAGATAAGTGCAGGAGATTTGAAGATGGGTTGAACATGGGGATTCAGACAAGGCTATCTATTACTAACTTGAGCAGTTTTACTGAGCTCAGAGCAGCCTCAATCTGAATAGAGCAATTGTTAAGGGACAGCCAGTCTAACCAGAGATCAGATTCTAGACAGAAGAGGCCCAGTGAATGTCAGGGCGATTTTAGCAGAAGGTTCAATAAGCGTTAGACTCGAGCTTTTAGACCACTGACTGGATTAAGACAGTCGAGGTTCAAACAAAGAGGTAGTTCTTTTCAATCTGGTAATAACAGAGGGGAAGCATCAGGTTAGTTGCCAACTCGTGAGCATTGTGGGAAGAAGCACAGTGGTGAATGCTGGAGGTTAACAGGAATCTACCTTCGGTGTGGCTCACTTGATCATCATATCAAGGATTGATTTGGGATAACTAGAGCTTAGTCTGGTAGGAGAGGAAGTATGGCGATAAAAACTATTATTCAGTAGAGCCAAGCTGGTAGGTCTGGACAGAGAGGCCGTGATAGAGGTAGAGTGATTTCTTGGAGTCCTTCTATCAGGACTAAGGTGTGGAGCAACCAACCGCAGTCTCAAGCCAAAGTTTATGCTATGACGAGACAGGAGGCACATGATTCCCTAGATGTCATTGCAGGTGTGTTATTGCTATTTACATTTGAGACTTTTGCATTGCTAGATCATAGATCTATGCATTCTTTTATCACACCGCATATAACATCTAGGTTGTATTGTGATAGAGAGTTATTGAAATGTTGATTAGAGGCGAGTACACCGATAGGTAGTACCAACGTGGTAGGAGAAGTATACAAGAGGTGTTTGATTTGAATTGATCAAGCAGAGGAATCAGACTTGATTGTGTTACAATTAAAGGAGATAGATGTTATTCTAGGCATGGATTGGCTCATTGGTCATAGGGCATCATGAATTGTTATACTAAGGAGGTAATTTTAGAATCTCTTAATCAACCGAGAGTAGTGGTCAGTTTTAGTATCATTTATGAGTGCCTTGAGGTTGATGCAAGGGGATATGAGACTTATCTGGCCCACATTATTGATACTAGAACTGAGCAGAATATACAGGACATTCCTGTGGCTAAGGAATTCCTGGATGTATTTCCTACTGAGTTACCTGGTTTACCTCTAGATTGAGTAACAGAGTTCACAATTGACTTAATTACAGGTGCTGCTCCTATATCTATTCCTCCATATAGGATAGCACCTGTGGAACTAAACGAGTTGAAGGCTCAGTTGTAGGAGTTGCTTAAAAAGGGATTTATTAGACCCAGTGTTTCACCTTGGGGAGCTCCAGTCCTATTTGTGATGAAGAAAGATGACACTTTGAGACTATGTATTGACTATAGGCAACTGAATCGGGTTACAGTGAAGAACAAGTACCCGTTGCCTAGAATCGATAACTTATTTGATCAACTGCAGGGAGTTCAAGTGTTTACTAAATTAGATTTGAGGTCTGGGTATTATCAGCTAAAGATAGCAGAGGTTGATGTACCAAATAGTGCTTTCAGGAGCAGGTATGGACATTATGAGTTCTTAGTAATGCCATTTGGGTTAACTAATGCCCCAACTGCATTTATGACATTGATGAATAGGGTGTTTCAGCCTTACGTGGATCGCTTTATGATATTGTTTATTGATGGCATCTTAGTGTATTCAAAAAGCATAGAAGAGCATGTTGAGCATCTAAGAATGATTTTACAAAGAGAAAAACAGTTATATGCCAAATTCAGTAAATGTGAATTTTGGCTGAGTCAAGTGGTGTTTTTGGGTCATATAGTAAATGGGCATGGTATTCAAGTGGATCCAATAAAGATAGAGGCAGTAATGAAATAGGAGGCTCCGAAGAATGTGTTTGAAATTCGGAGTTTCCTCGGATTGGCTGGATATTACCGGAGTTTTGTCGAGGGGTTTTCTTTGATCTCGGACCCTCTGACTAAACTTCTAAGGAAGAATGTAGCATTCAGATGGGATGATGATTGTCAGAAGAGCTTTAAGGAGTTGAAACATCGGTTGACTACAGCACCAGTGTTGACTATTCCATGAGGAACTAGAAGATATATAGTATACAGTGATGCTTCACATCAAGGATTGGGATGTGTATTGACGCAGAATGGCAAGGTGATAGCCTATGCATTAAGACAACTAAGGTCTCACGAGATGAACTATCCGGTACATGATTTAGAGCTTACTGCAGTTGTCTTTGCTCTAAAGATATGGAGACATTATTTATAAGGAGAGACATTTCGGATATACACTGATCACAAGAGTTTAAGATATTTGTTGAGTCAGAAAGAGTTGAACATAAGACAGAGGAGGCGGATAGAGTTGTTAAAAGATTATGACTGCAAGATTGAGTATTGTTTGGGGAAAGCGAATATAATAGTAGATGCTTTGAGTAGGAAGTCACACAGTAGTGTAGATTAGGTTCGGTTATAGGTTACCAAGCTTGATTCAATTGAGAGCTTTGAATGTGGAGTTGAATCTAGAGTATAATGAAGCATTGATAGCCATACTAAAGTTGAGACCGATGTTATATGATTGAATTTAAAGAGTTCAGAGTAAAGATCCTGAGATGGTGAAACTAATTGAGAAAGTTAAGGTGAACCCAGATTCTGAATTTGAATTTAAAGATGAGACATTGTGGCTAAAACAGAAGTTATGTGTGCCTAATGTGGATGAATTAAGAAAGGAAATTTTAGAGGAAGCTCATATGGTCGCTTATGCTATGCATCCTGGCATGACCAAAATGTATAATACGATGAACCAACATTTCTGGTGGCTAGAGATAAAGAAGCAAGTATCTGACTATGTAGCTAAGTGTTTAACTTGCCAGCAGATTAAAACTAAGCATCAGGCTCTAATTGGGAAGCTACATTCATTACCTATTCTGGAGTGAAAATGGAAACGAATCACCATAGATTTTATTATAGGTTTGCCTAAGACTATGAGGCAAAATGATGTTATATGGGTTGTAGTGAACCTATTAACTAAGTCGACTTATTTGTTACCAGTGAGGGAGAATAACTCATTAGTCCTGTTGGCTTGGAGGTATATGAATGAAGTGGTTAGATTGCATGGGATTCTGCTGTCCATTGTCTCGAACAGGGGTCCCAGATTCACTTCTAGATTCTGGAAGAGCTTACAGTCAGCTATGGGTACAAAGTTGAACGTCAGTGCTACATTTCATCCTCAGACAGATGGGCAGAGTGAGAGGACAATCAAGACTATTGAGGATATGCTTTAGGCTTGTGTATTGTAGTTTAAGGAGCTTGGGATCAGTATATTGCATTGATTGAATTTGCTTAAAACAACCACTACCACAGTAGTATCGGAATGGCACCTTATGAAGCATTGTATAGCAAAGTATGTCGATCCCTTCTATATTGGGATGAGGAAGGTTTGAGAATAATAGAAGGTCCATAATTGATACAAGATACTGTAGAAAAAGTGAAACTAATTCAAAATTGAATAAAAGTGGCTCAAGATAGGAAGAAAAGCTATGTAGAACAACATCGACTGGATATGGAATACAGTGTAGCAAACAAAGTGTTTTTGAGAGTATCGCCTTGGCGAGACGTATTGAGATTTGGCAAAAAGGGCAAGTTAAGCCCTACGTATATTGGTCTTTATGAAATTCGTGAGAGAGTTGGACCATTGGCGTATCGATTAGCCTTACGTACTAAGAGATGTCTTAGATACATGACGTATTTCATACAAGTATGCTACGAAGATACAGATTGGATCCAACATAAGTATTACCGACTCAAGAAATTAAAGTTGCTAGTAATCTGAGTTATGTTGAAGAGCCACTTCAGATAGTGGGATATTGGACAAAACAATTGAGA
This sequence comes from Erythroxylum ulei, assembly GCA_027564395.1. Taxonomy (NCBI): domain Eukaryota; kingdom Viridiplantae; phylum Streptophyta; class Magnoliopsida; order Malpighiales; family Erythroxylaceae; genus Erythroxylum; species Erythroxylum ulei. The sequence continues at coordinate 44,479,219 of JANITX010000210.1, forward strand.
AATAAGGAAATTGCTATAGTGAAAGTCCTCTAAAGAAATCACTCGAGTGAGGAAGCAACTTGGAAAATAGAGTAGCATATGAAAAACCAATACCCCCACCTGTTTCATCAATCAGTTAAGAATTTCGAGGATGAAATTTCTTAAGGAGGGAAGAATTGTAACGTCTCAATATCTCATGTTAAAGGCTATACTAAGAAGTTAGAAGTGCATTTCATGCATCATATGGCATAACATGTGAATATTTATTTTTGGCTCATTAAAATATTTGTACATGCATTCATTGACATTTTTGGGTATAATTAATTTATAAATGCGATTAAAATGTGAATTGTGGATTATTTATGTTGAAAATTTATTTGGAGAGTATTATGATTATTTCAGAATTTTTGGTGAATTTTAGAGAATTTCTAAATTTTTTTGGGTATTTTGGACTAGGAAAAATATAAAATAAGTGACAAATGAAAGAGTGACACGCGGCAGCATTGTATGTTGACAAATGGCCTACATGCAATGGAGACATGTGGCTGTGAATTATGGAACACGCGTAGGTCATGTTTTGGTTTGGAAGAGTACTGTAGCTTGTCTGTTCTTCATTGGAATCACTAAAAAATACTAAAACTCTTTCAATTGTTCATCCTCACCGAAACCCTATTCACCAGTACCATTATTGGAATTTTTCTAAAAAAAAATCAAGTAAGTTGTGTTTTAGTTTTCTGAATACTATGTGAATGATTTTGATGATGAATTATATGAAAATGATGTGAAATGGACATTCTGCTGAAATTGTTTTTAAGATTGTGAGAATTGAAGTTTAATGAGACTTAGACAAGTACAGAAAAACTAGAATGAGGTTATGTGTTTTTGTTTGAGTGAAATTAAATCTTGATATGGTGCAGAAGAAACGAAAATGTAGTAGTGAGAGAAAACAGAACAAAAAATGCAATAGTGAGAGAAAGTAGAACATGATGAAATACGTATATGAACTCTGTTTTGATGTTTGTGTTTAATCTTGAATTTTGAGATGTCTTGATAGTGAGTTAAATGTAAATGGAAGTAGAATATATGGGAGAGTATAAGTTAGAAAGAAAAGGTGTTTAGAAATAATGGATTACATAGTAAAAGAGAGGAAGAAGAAGAGAAGAAGTGCTGCAAAGTCTAGAAACTAATGGAGTGCACGATTGTGCACCCCAAGTTTTTCTAAACTGAACAACTTTGATACTTGTGATGATAACTTTGTCATCCGACCTCCAAATAATATGTGATTTGAGCCAACAAACTCTTAACACATTATTCTTTATCTTCACCAAAATTTATAGCCATCTGAATTAATTTGGAAGAGATTTATTGACGAGGTTTGTATGAAAATGTTGAGGTGTCCTAGAATTTGATAATTGGAATGTTTTTATTGAACATGCTTCGGTATTTTGGCTATATTTTGATCTGTAGATTTCCAAATGAGTTAATTCTTGATTCAAATTAAACTAGAGACATATTTCTAAAATGTTCTTGAAGAAGTACAATTTTAATTCTGTCTCTAAGAATTTCAAAATCTGGCATGAAATTGAGACTTGGCTTAGGCCATAGTACTACTCGTGACAGAAATCATGCCCTGTTGTTATTGAATAAACTGTATTGTTGTAGGAAGAATCAGACAAAGTTGTCTTCATAAAAGTTGTAACTTATTCTCTTAGATTTCAATTGGTATGAAGTTTGTAATTTTTAGATATTGGAATTGAAAGATATGAGTTGTAAAACCTAGAGTGCATGACCATGCACTAGCCAAATTTTCAAATGTACTCAGTTTGTAGTATTTGAGCATAACTCATAAAATAATGAACCAAACTATATGACCTTTATATTATTAGAAACTGGAACATATAAGAACAATTGTTTAGACGGAAGTGATGTCTAAAAACTCCATCTTCCTTGTCATAATGATCATGCAAAGTTGACCCGAAAGTGGGTTTTGAGAAAAAAAAAAAAAAAGGAATGATTGATGAGCGTGTGAATTTTGGAAAATATGGAGAAAAAATTAAAGTTTGCACCAATTTATTCAAGATATGTATATCCGAGAATTTGTCATTGAACATGCATACATACTACATGATACATTTATAAATATGATTGTTCAGTTAAATGAGCCATATAATAATATGAAAATGTATTTAGTTGCATATAAAAGAGCAAGTAGAACGACCGCTTCCAGATATTACTGAGACTTCAAGGCAATAAGCGAAAGGGAGCAATTGTGAGTAACCTAAGATGGTCTCACCTTGACTTGTTTTGTTTATTACTGAATTGAATTTGATATTGATGAATGTGTACTGAATTGTGTATTGAATTTTGGACATGAATTGTTCGAGGAGTTTTGATGCATGATTAAAACATTGGAAGCGCTACTTGAATATGAATGAGATTGACTACATGGTTCTCAACTTGAATGTTCATGTCGGGCCTAGTCCGATGATTATTGTGAACAAGAACATGAATGCAAATGTAATTGATCAAATGTGATGACTGAAATTGAGGAATGCATTTCATTCTAATGCATGAACTACAAAGGCAGTTGTGACTAATGTCGTTAGTGAAAAAAAGCTTAAAGCTCAAACATTCGTGATTAGAGCCTAAGGCTCAATGTGTGCAAAGAGCCCTATATCCCCAATGGATAAGGGGCAATATAAAAGAGCTCGGTATCTATAACGGATACGGGACAGTAAAAAAGGCACACAATCACAACAATGAAATAAATGAAATTAAGTCTCATAACATTGCATACACATATGATCTAAATAAATCGAATGATTTCAATGTTCTAAGAACTTTGTGTATGAAATCTGTGATAATTTTTCAATGTGTATGTTCTGCAAAATTGTACTGAAATGATGAAATGTTTGAATTTTGTTTTTGAAATATGACAAATGTGATCAGGTGTTATGTGATATTACTTAACAAAAATCAAGTTGATGTGAATTACATGATAACATGATTTGTTGTGTGTTGTATAACAAGAGTGAACCATCGAGAATGGTTACTCTGCTGAGTTCGCAAAACTCATAAAAATTGCAACGTTGTCAATTTTAAGTTCAAGGGAGCGACGACCTAGCTTCTAAGACTACATAGAAGCGATTTTGTACAATTTGTGGAGATCATATATGACTCAAAGGTCGATCAGTTGGGACTGAAAGAATAGTTTGTGTTGTCTTTTGTGATTCCTCATTTATGTAGCATACTGTGTAGACTGAGCTGTTGATGCTCATAGGATGATTTTATGTAAACATGGATATTGAACATAATGCTACAATGTAACTTATGGTTTATGATATAAAATGAGGTAATTTTGGCTTTTAGAACAATGTGTAATTTATGACTTAGCTTACGAAGCCATGTTATAAACTGAAGGCGAAATAGTTAGCACACCATTTTTGTCAGGCAAGTGCATATGTATTTGAAGGGCGCACGTGCATGTGTCAGATGAGAGTGGAGTGTTATATTTGCATTATGTAGATATATATTTACACATACTTCTTGTGAATAACAACATATCTTTTGAACAAGACTCTTACAATGCTGAACCCCGCTTCCAGAGCCCAACATTCGGAGTCATAAGATTGTCGAATCTCATTGCAAATTTTCTTTAATAATAAATGCATATGCAAAAAAACGATAAACAAATTCAGTCACAAAAGATGCAAACAATATTGAACACATCAGAGTTTCAGTAATTACTTGGGCCCATTACAAACAAAATGCTTGGTTTCATAATATCTTTACACTACCAAACCACCCCTTTGGCTTCTTAAAAAATACAAAATACACATGATACAATTTAATGCTTATGCTTAATATGATTCTGGATATCGAAAATTTCTAAACTAACTTACTTACAAAATTCTAACCCAAGTGATCAAACAAATGGAGGTAATGCGATCATATGTTTTTCTCAATCTCCCAAGTAACTCCTTTACTCAAATAATTTTTTCCAAACTACTCATTTCAGAAAAAACGCTCGATTTCGTTGCTTATTCAAATACCCTACTATCTTAATTGGTTCCCCCATACAATCTCGGGTTTCTTTCAATTTCCTGATTGATTTACCTTTCCCGAATGATTTTCTCCATAGTGGTTACCTTTTAAACATAGTCACTTATATCATACTTCCATCGCGTTACACTGATTCATCTCATGATATTAGCTATAGGAATCATATATTATCTCTTACACCATATCTATATATAGATCTTATATGCACTCAATCACATTATTCACCAATGTAACCACATTTTCAACTCAGTGCTCCTAATAACTGGTCGACATGACCTTGAGAACTTCTACATATATCACTATCCCTTGCTTCATTTTCCATACATACATTCTTAATCAATTTAAAATTATAGACGCATAGCCACCTTTTCACATCCATATCAATTTAAGTACATCTCCACAACGAAATTTCGTCACTATACTCACTAACGTAAACACAATTACTGAATGTATGTCTAACATATCGAGCTACGTAATATTTCTTATTTTAAATATCCTCAAAGTTTCATTTTCTCACATGCTGACTGATCATTATTCTTCTCACCAATTCTATTAGCCTGAACTCTTAACAATCGTGCTTGCGATTGACATATATTCCGAAAGTTGCCCATGTAAGATCCTAATTCTGGGCTAGGATACCATAACTGTTGGATCCCACTTCTGGTGCCTAACATTCAAAGTCATAAGATGGTCGAATCTTATTGCAAATTTTCTTTAACAATAAACGCATATGTGAAAAACCGATAATCAACCGACCCGATTTATTTAAAATAAATTCAGTCACAAAAGATGCAAACATTATTGAACACATCAGAGTTTTAGTAATCACTTGGGCCCATTACAAACAAAATGCTTGTTTTCATAATATCTTTACACTACAAAACCACCCTTGGCTTATTAAAAAATACAAAATACACATGATACAATTGAATGCTTATGCCAAATATGATTTTGGATATCGAAAATTTCTGAACTAACTTAATTACAAAAGTCTCTATTCTTGGTGTTTGCCAAGCTTTGCAAGGATCAATGTTGTTTTGCTTTCTCTTCACCTGTCGAATGGAAGGTAATGGGGTAAGCTGCGAAGCTCAGTGGCTTATATATTTATAGCCATTAGCAGCAAGCCATACAATTCAAGCACACACATATATATGTATATCAATGTATATATATATCCAAATTAATATGGCAATTCTAGCACAAAGTTTATAATTAAAAAATGTCATCAAATTGAACATCCATCAAAACATGACACTCAATTATACATTATCCTTGACAAATCGAATAAGCAATGCACAACTAATTGGATCGAGGGTTCCATGGAAACAGAATGGAGAAACCGAAGTTTACCCTATAAAAAGAATCAGTCCATTTTCAGAGTTCATATGCCACAAGTGGGCAGCCGGGAGAAGGCTCTTGTCAACGTGCACGTGACGAACAGAATGGTTCCACTCTCGC
>JANITX010000210.1:44487846-44500331 GCA_027564395.1 Erythroxylum ulei
GTATAACCTGCAAACACACGCCGCAGTATAACCTGCAAACACCTTCGGGTGGGGTGTGGGGTGTGGGGTCCAACAAGCCAGATGTTGGTTGCGGCGAATTTCTCCCGAAAGGTCCTTAGAAATATTTCCATATCTTCACCGCGGCGAACCCACCACTGCCGACTGTGAAATTTATCCTTACAAATTGTTAATTGAGGGTTTCGATTTTCCTCTCGTGTGATCCTCACCCGACCGGCCTGCTTGGGATAGGTAACGGGACCCAGGCCCAACAAGTTGTACCTACAGATGTCTCTAGTCATTATGCATCAAGAATAGCATTTTTCACTTATTGTCAAATGTATAGGTGAACTCTAAAGTGCAATGACATTATGAATTAATATGATTGTGTATAAAATGATTCAAAATGAATGTTTGAAATGCTTTTGATATGTGGTGCCTCCAATAATGTGGTAAGGCGATCGTCTTAACTTGCCATCCTCATTGAGTATGTTCTTAAATAATTGTTGATACGTTCGAGCATATATTCTATGAGAGTGGTATGTTATATATGATCCTCTAAATTCATCCTAACCTTAATTCACTCTTCATTGCCCTCTTTCATTCTAAAAACCCCACATTCTTTCAAGTGTGATTTGCTAGTGGACTAGATTAGTTAGTCGATAATTGTGGATAATGGGCACGAACTAGATTGGCATTAAAACTCTAGTAAAAAATTTGGAGCCTAGTGGTTTCAAAACGTTACACTGTACATATATAAACTAATAACAATTTTCAATATGGGTTTATTGACTTTATAAATTTTTTTTAAGGGGTTTGTGCCCTTGATAGTTTTTTGATTTTCCATCCTAATGCTTGAAAAGAGGCGCCATATGGATTTGGTTAATCTTTCCTCAATAATAAGAGATAAGGGTAGATATGATTTTGTTTATAAGAATGGGATATAGGATTTAGTGGCTAAAGAGTTTGGGTTAGGTTAACTCTCGCACTGTATCAATTTTTGTTATATGCTGAAATTTGTTTATGGAAAAATGGGTTTCTTAAGGTGAGAGAGGACAATGAAGAGTGAATATTGGTAATTTTAGGGTTAAATTATTTTAAGGTTGGAGTAAATTTAGGTGATTGTAAAATTAGACATTTGGCTAGGTTGAATAATTTTAGTTTATGTAATTAAAATTAAAAATAAAATAAATTTAATTAGTTAAAATAATCAAAATTAAAGTTAAACAAAATTAAGAAACAATTTAATTAGTTATAATATTTTATGTTTTTTAAAAGTATGATTGGGTCCTATAGTGACACGTGACGTACATATGACATTGTACTGCCATTTTAAAGGTAAAATATTATAAATTTCTACCATGTTAGTAATGACGTGGCAGATAACTAATGAAGTCAAGTATTTGTTAAATTTTTTCATCAACCTAGGGTTTATTTGAACTGTAGTAAAATATTAGAATTTAAGTTGAACACAATAGATCTAACTTATATTCAGTTGTAAACATTGGGTTATTTTTGCCTTTTTCCTACATACAAATAAAAGTGAGTATAAACATATTGATCCAAGATCATTCAAATTGTCTTTTTAGCCATGAGGTCTTAGGTTCAAAGGAAAATTTAGCATTAGTTCAAGATAATTACAAGCTATAGGATACTTAAAAAAGGGAGAGGATCGCTTCTCAAATCAATGGGCAATAATTTAATAAAAGGAAACATAGGAATGACATCATTGCTAGTATTTCTGAACATTTGAATTTAATATAATTTTATTTAATTAGAGGGCGAGCCTTGAAGCAACTGGTAAAGTTACTCTTTTCTGACCAAAAGGTCACAGGTTCGAGTTATGAAAACAGTCTCTTTGTAAAAATGCAAAAGGAAGGCTGCGTGCAGTTGATATCCCTCTCTTGACCCTCACAAAGTAGGGAGCCTTATGCACCGAGGTTGTTGTTGTTGTTACAATTTTAATTAACTACATTTTGTATTTAGGTTATTTAGCAAACTAGGTGAGGGAACATCCCTTTTATTATACAAAATGATGTTTCCTTACAACTCAAGCACCGAGGAAGCTTAACATGTATTATATAATTGAAGGTGATGTTAATATGGCTATGATGGTCGATTTTAAATTATTAGTTTCTCTTTGATTATATTTTCTCTTTATTATTAGAAATGAAATATTTTGTGTTATGCTTGTTAGGGCAAACCTTTTTGAAGACCAAGATGTGCTTTAACAATTATGTATGACATAATTCTATTATTTTATGGAAAATAATGGCTATTCAATGGAAGAATATGAGGAAAAAATACACAAACTAAAACAACTAACATCATTTTTTACTTTTCATTCAATAATCTTTGATAAGTATTTTCATACTAGTCGATTTCATAATAAACGCAAAAATCTATAACTATTTTCCAACAATATAGAACATGAAAAATGAAACAAAAATTATAATAGATGTCAACTATTTTCTCTAACTAACATTTCATTATCTTCTTTTGTATTTTTGAGTTGCTCATCAATTTTTTTTTCTTTATTTCAACCTTCTTCTTTAGTATGAATCTTAATTCTTGAATAATATAGATAGTCCTTTAAGGAAAGTGCTTGTCATACCAAGAAAATAACAATTACCAACCTACAATAGATATAAGAATAAGTATATGATAATGCGCATGGGCCACTCTGCTAGGTGGTCGATCGAGATCAGACCGTAGTTTAACCCCTCACAATCTAGTCGGGCCCAGGTGTGGGGGCAGCTGGGGTGGCTGATTCCACCTTTTTGGGACAAGAATAAGTATATGATAAAACATTTTAAACTAATAGTTTTAGTTGAATTTTAAATCATATCACAGTAACTAGGCAATTGGAATATTTAAAAAATCTTCTTCCTCCATTATTTTCACTCCATAAAGTCCTTAAAGGAATTTCTATCACATGGAAGCAAACCACTTTGTCTTAAATTTTGCAAGGCCAATTAGTTGTATATTCAAGTTGCATGCAATAGCTAAAATATGAAAAACATCAAGCATCACCAAATACATTCAGGCAGTATTATAAATATCCAAAGCAATGATTTCTTTCATTTTAAAATATATTTGTGTCAAATATCAGATTTAATCAAACTTCTTCAAATATTCATTAGCCCATTCAGAAGTTAACCTCTTGCCATTAATTCTAAAATTCATTATTCAAAGTCAAAATATCTCTAAACATACTCTCATATCTTCAATCTCATTACTAACTAGGCAAATTTCAGTAATCATTATATCATATGAATCTTTTATAAGAAATAGCACTTTGTTTTAAAAAGACAGTTACATATCATTAATCACCAATTGAGCCTTGAAATGGGGATATCTTGAAAAGGAATATTTTAGCATCATATCCACCGACAGGTGGAGCACAGTAGTTTGGGTTCCTAATCAAAACACAGTTTTACACTTTCTACGTTGCCCTAAACCTTAGATTATAAGCCTTGAAGTGCGAGATAATTTGGCATTTATGTTAGAAAAGCAATACATAAATTCTACTGCAATGAAATCCATACGATTATATTCATCCAATAAAATTATATTTTAAGTAAAGAAGGCTAACCCAGTTTCTCTTATTTTAAAATATTTAAAATAGTTTTGCTTGTTTTGGCAAAATTATTATTTTAGTATTATGTATTTATTTAGTTTAATATTAATAGTATTATTTGTTTATTTTTATTTATTCCATTATTTCAATTTTTCTCTTCATTTAGTCAGAGTATATGTACTGGACCTCCCTAGACACTAGAATTTATTTTTTATTTTTATTTTTATTTTTATTTTTTATCTTTTATCTTATCTTTATTTCACATTTGGATGTGCATTTATCAGAAATAACCTCTCTACTATATAGGAGAAAGGTTGCGTACTATCAGAGCTCCACAGATCCTACGTTGATGCGGGATTTCAATTAGGTATTAATGATGATGATGACGATTACGAGAATGACATTTAATTAAAACTAATTAGTCAAATAAAATAGAAATAGAATAAAATAAAATAAAATAAAGACAGCTAGAGTAATAAAATTAAGGTTTTCGTAATATTATAATCCCCTAGAATGTCACTAACTTGATTGACTCTCTTCTGGGTTACATCAATTTTAATTAATCTATAAGTGCAAGGCATACCTGTAGCTAGCACAGATAAGTACAAGTCGACCCTACCAAGACGGTAAGTACTACTAGTTACCTTTTTTCTATTATCTAGCCTAAGAATATGACTTTGGTTTTTAATTAAAAATTAAAACTAAACATGTGACACCCCAATACCCCCTGGGAGGATACGGGAGTGCCACATTAGATTCACAAATAGAAACAAATAACATACCGATACGGAAGCATTTCAAAACATACTACACATTCATTACATGTATTTTGAGAAACTGAAGCAAACATGCACTGCAATTCATTCCAAACTTGTTCAAAACACACATACATTATATCGCTTGAACTTAAAACAAATTTGTTCCAAAAACCAAAACCAGCTTGAAACATAGTTATTATAAAAACTTACAACAATTCATAATCATACATTTTATAAACAAGCCAAAATATACTTAAAATAAATTTTTATCAAAACAAGACTTAGACTACGTTGGTCATTATGGTTAACTCGTTCCAGTCTTTATAATCCTTGTTTTGAACCTACACAGGGTAAATCCACTATGCTAAGCATATAGTTTAGTGAAACATAACTAATCTATATATAAAGTGATAACTCATCATACTGAATCATGTAATAGCATAAGCATGCATTAACAGATTGTTTAAACAATAAATCAGACATAATGCATTTCAGAACAGATTTATAGTTAACAAAGCTAAATATCCCAAGAGGGTATAAACCGTTCAGAATCAGAACACAATTTTGTTTATGTTAGAATCAAACATATATTAGAACACAAAATCAGATGACTTCTAAGCCATTTACAAAAGTGGGTAATGGGACTTATACAGGAGAGACCGAAGTCTCGACATCGAAGTGTCACAGGAGAGACTGAAGTCTCGACATCGAAGTGTCACAGTAGAGACCGAAGTCTCGACACCGAAGTGTCACAAGAGTAGTTGCAGACCCTTCTAGGCATGCCTATATACCCACAACTAGGACTCAACAGTTTTAAAGCAAAACAAATTCATTTCAAACATTTCATGTGCAAAGCAAGTAGTCAATCATATTTACGTGCAATTAATACTTCCAATGATATAATCACGCATCAAATGCCTTGGACAATCATTGTCCAAAATCCTAAACACAATCAGCATAAATCAATTTCAACAAGTAGAACAAATCTAAGATTACTCACAAAAGCTCCCTTATTGCTTATTGCCTCGAAGTCCCGACAATATCTGGAAGTAGTCGCTCTATGCGTTCCTTTATAACATTTAACACATATACAAATCACTATTGTGCATGATTAAAAATTCATTTATGTATACTGAATATATACGATGCATGTTCATGACAAATTCTCAGGTATATGTTCTTACTAAACTGATGTAAACATCAATTGTACTTCAAAAGTTCTAGAATTCATACATTCAATTATTATTCTAGCTTTTGCCAGAAGCACCTCATTCGAGTCAACTTTGTATTATCAATAAGATCAAGAAAATGATGTATTTTTGTAACACTCTCTTCTATACAATTGTTGCTATGTGTCTTAAGTTTCTAATGATACCAAGATTATACAATTTCGTTTATTATTCAATGAGTTATGATCTAAATACCACAGACTATGTACATTTGAAATTTTGGCTAATATATGATCATGCCTTCAAATTGTACACCTCATAACTCAATTCCAATATCCAAAAATTAGAAACGTTATACCAATTTAAAGTTAAGAGAATAAACTACAACTTTGGTGAAGACACCTTAGTCTAATTTGGCCTATATCAATACAGTTTATTCAATAACCGCAGGACATGATTTCTGTCCCTGGTATTGCTACAACCTAAGTCAAGACCCAATTTCAAGCCATTTTTGAAAGTCTTAGAGATAGAATCAAAATTCGACTTCTCAAGAAAGTTGTAGATATATGTCTCAATTTTAATCTGAATTAAGAATCAAATCATTTGAAAATCTACAAATCAATATATTATCACAATACCGAAGCATGTTTAATGAAATTCTCCAATTCATAACATTACAGCACATTTCCTCACTTTCATCCAATCAATCCTTTTCAAAACAATTCAGAAAGCTACCAATTTTTATGAACAAGTAGAACAATGTGTTTGGAATCTATTGGTTGAAGTCTCATGTCATTTGGTGGTCAAATGACAAAGTTATGGTCAAAAGAAGCAAAGTTATTTAGGGTGAGTCAACCCTTCGGGTGCAACAATCGTGAACTCCCATCTTCTTCAACAACCATTTTTCCAAAAATTGCAAATCTTCTTCCCTTCCCCTTAATTCATCCCTAATTCATCCCTAATTCATATTCTCTTCATTTTTACACCCATGCGGCTTATCTTATGCTAAAATAACTCAAAATGCAAGATTAGTTACAAATACCAAAACCAGAAATTTTTCATAACTATTCATCATCTTCAACATTTGTTTACAACATTTTCTGCACTTTCTCTATTTCCTTATTTCGCGATTCCTACACCATTTCTAACTTATATTCTTTGCATTTCTACTCCCATACAATGTCAAAACCAATTACTACAAGCTCATAAGGTATTGACCATCAAAATCGAAACTTAATCAAACTCTCTCTCACTACTGTGTTTTTAAACTTTTTGCACAATTTCAATTTCAAGCCAAATTTCTAGACTCTTAAGGACATATTTCGAATTTGATTCTTTCATGAAAAACGTAGTTCTATGTCTCTAGTTTACTCTAAATTAAACTCCATCCAATTTGGATATTCACAAATCAAGTTATGCCCTAAAAACAAATGTATGTTCAGTAAAATACTGCATATATCATATTCCAATGATTATAACCTTACATCTTGGTAATCATATCACCGAATTTGCTTCTTCTTTCACCACCCACATATGCATCAACAACATTTATGCATGAAGCACTCTACAAGCATGAAAATATACACCATTCACGCATGCATCCATTTAAAATATTAAAACATGCATAAAACTTACTTGACTTAGCGTCTCTCTCTTCAGCAAAATTCCAAAAATTTAGAGAGCCAACAAGAGATTTCAGTGATGGAAAAACACCAGGATTTAGTAACAGTCAAAAACCTCTAATGGAAGAAGACTTCACAAGGTGTGACATTGATAGATTATCCAAAAGCCAATATACATAAATGAACAAGATGGTGTTTCGATAATGGTAAAGCAAGGAGGAAGTTCACGAATGCAGAAATGTTCTTTGTCAAAACGTGCCTAGGTGTTTCATTAGCGCTTTAACACATGCCTCCATTGCATATCTTCCTTTTTTCCACTAGATAAGCTACCATTTGTCTCCTAGCTATAGGTCCACATGTCATACATGATTTTATCCATTTATCACTCCATAATTTGTCCATTTGTCAATTAATTTCTAATACAATTGTCTCTTATTTCAATATGTTTTCTAGTCTATAACACCTCAAATTTTCAATAAATTTCTTAAAATTCTCCAAAATTATGAAATAATAACTATTAACACTAAATAAATTTTTAACGCAAATAACTCACAAGTCATATTTTAATCGCATTTATAAATCAATTATACCAGAAAAATGTCAATGAATGCATGTACAATTATTTGTATATGTCAAAATTCATTTGCACATATCAGCGAATACTCAATTATGTAAAGAATACGTTACACTGGGATTCCTTAATTTTCTAACCCCCTAACATAGGGTGTTACAAAACTATCAATTATTGTAGATATATTCATAAAAGAGGATTTCTCAATTTCAATCATATGAAATCAAATCATGTACTAATATTCTGGATATATTAGAATAAGAGTAAAACGTATAATTGAATCTCAATAAATCAATCAATATAATTGCATTAAATAAAAGATTAAAATGTATTGTCATCTCAAACTAGGGTTCATCACACCTAAACACTAAAATGTTTGGTTACTAATAATAGAAAACAAAATCAAAGAAAAATTAATACAAAACAAATTAATCATAATTTCAAATTTCCCTTTTTCTTCTATATAATCTTCTTGCAAGTTGAGGTTTGATGTTGTAATCTAATGGATGTCTTGACGTATACTTCTTGTTTTCTTTGTCCCTTGATCAAAATAATCACCTATCTAGATATCTTACGTCTCAAAACTGTTGCAAAACTCGATTCTCTATAAATTGCCTCCGCTCACATCCTTTTATAGTAAAGTTTAGGATTTTTGGGATATACAAGGTGTTGTTTTTATGCCCTACAACCAATCACTTTGGTTGTAGTTTAGTGACAAATTATTTAAAGGCATTCTTTATCTTGTACATATTTAGATGTATATGATAAAGTCCATGGGATAATTGTACATTGCAAAGGAAATTATAATGAGATTGTAATTATGAGATTCATATTGCATTTATGTATTATTCCTAAATGTTCCTAGTCATTATTCTATTAATATTGGACATTAATAGAATGTAAAAAGACTAGCACATGTTTTGTTTTTCCTTATAAAGGAAGTAGTCGATCTAATAGGCTAAAGTATAGAGATACTTTAAAAAACGTGTGGGTGTTTGTTAGAAAACAAGTTCACTAAATAGACTCGATATGAGAAATCCATTAGGAACATTATTTGTATGTCTATGGAATTCTCATTGTGATGACTGTATAAGTGATCCTTTGACTTGAGGTCATCAAAGTTATCTTGTATGGGTATTGCTATGTTTTGATACCACTTATAATCTATTTAGACATAGGTCGTTTAATCGGTAGTCATTAGATGTAGCATGAACTATATGAAGATAGTTGAGTGACCAAGATAGGATTCATTACCCTAAAGTAATTAGGGATAATGTTTCGTTATTCTCGATTAGTATTAATTTAAGAAACCCTTAGCCAAGGTGAAATGATGCTTTGTAAATAGTTTACAAATGTCCTTAATTGAATCGATATCTAATGGCGGAGAACCGATATGATTAGACTCAAAATAGAGTAGACGTTAATTTCATGCTCTATGTCTAATCAGAACATTGTATGATGAAAGGATTGAATTATACAGAAAATTATGCATGGAAAGGTTAGTCAAAACCACTTTGACATTCCTAAATATTTAGGTGGTCGTGATGCATTGCTAGATGTCAATCTTGATCTATAATTATAAATTATTTAAATAGAGAATTAAAGATAAATTAAAAGGAGTTTTAATTTATCTAATTTTAATTATAAATTAAAATTAGATTTTATAGTCATTGCCAACATATTTGGGAATCTAATGGGTCTCACATATAAAATGGGTTGAAGAGAGCAAAATTAATTTAATCAAGATAGACTTGATTGCAAAGTTTAAGAAACTTTATAATTAAATATGAAATATTTAATAAATAAGGATCAATATGAGATATTAAATTTTATATGAGCATAATTGGTATTTAATTAGAATTGTTTGTAATTCTAATTAATGTTTAATTGAAATTATAATTTAATTTCAATTAAATTACTAAAACGTCCAAAACTTATTATAAATAAGCTTAAGCTCTTCGGAACTAGCACTTCTTGCTTAACCCTCTTTGTAAGAGTTACAAAGTTCTCTCAACCTGTTCTATGGATACCGATAGAGGCCGGACACTTGTACAGCTACGGTAGTTGAGATAGATCGGTTTCAGAAACGGTTCGAGAGATACAACAAGATAATGATTAAGTTTTAGAATAATGTACGAATTAAATTTTTGCTTTATTATAATTTGTGTTAATCATTTTATAGAATTAAATAAATCTAAATTTTGGTCAAATCAAAAGTCATGAAAAGTTTCGTGATTATTTCGCTACGGTCGGGATTGGATCTCAACCCGGTTTCGCAATAGTGATATTAGAGCCAATTTTATTTCTATAATTTGATTAAAATGTTTGATTATTATTAGTTATAATTTTGGAATTGAATTGCAATTAGTTTGGAATCAAAATCTGAAAGGTGTTTTATATTAATACCAAATAAATCCCAAAAACATCGAACCCTTTGAATTTGATTATGCTTAATTTATGAGAAGTTTAGAATATGTTGTTGGTTTGGTTGTATTTCGCGTCTGTTGGCTATTTGCGTTTCCTAGAAAATTAAAATTGTTTGCCCCGTTAGAAAATCTATGCAAACCAGAATAGTTCTAGTATCTAGAATAATGGCCTGTTTGGTTAAACAACTGAAATAGATAAGGAATTGAATAGTTATTCTTAGAAATAGAAAAAATGAGAAATAGAATAGAATAAATATTACTTTGTTTGATTTACTGCTAAAGAATTTCTATGTCAGTGTTTAGTTTGAAAATATAAACTTGGAATAAGAAAGGAATAAGTAATAAAAGACCAAAATATCCTTATCTTTATTATTATTATTATATTTATTTTATGATTATTAAATTCATTATTCTTATTAAATTTAGTATTCTTCTTCTTCTTTTTATTATTATTACTATTAATTTTCTACTTAATTATTCTTATTAAAATTTAATTTAATTTAATTTTTTATTATTATGAATTTTCTTCTTTTATTATTATTATTATTATGAATTTTCTAATTACTATTATTCTTATTATTATTATGAATTTATCGAAAGGTCGTCCGGTGGTGCTTGAGGGATGAATTTGCAATCACCAGACCCATTGAAGCATCAATCGTGATAAACACACAGCAATCTCCCTCATTGATCGATTCTTCCTTCGGACAACGGAGCCAACCAATGAGGACAAGCATCATCGAAGACTTTCCATGTTTTCTCATCCCTATCCCACCAAACCACGACATCAAGACCCATCATTTTCTTTGCACGTGACACCCTTTTGTCCAAATCACAAATTGGCATAATTAGGTGCCAATGTAAAAACCAGTTAAATTTCTCTGCTTTAGTGTCGTCTTCAACCTCTGGCTCAAGTGGGTCTACAGACTCCGTTGAGACAGAGAAAGGCAATGGTGATATTGCAGTGAAGAATTTGAAAAGTTTCAATGTGTTCCCTTGATTCTTCGCGAAACCTAAACTCGATCTTGAATCATGTAGGAAAGCGACAAACTTTGGTTTGGTATGTTAGGTTTTGAATATCCAAGTTGGAACTTTTACAGATAAAATAGAGATATTAAATTACTGGTGAGATTCAAAAATACAAACATTACAAAAATAGTGAAACTAGAAGAAAACGACAAAACTTGTTAGGATATAACATTTTTAACTTACCCAGAAAAGAGGGCAGACGATCCCGATCGAAGGATGAGGTGGAGAAGAAGATAGAGAGATGGGCAACTCTCTTTCACAGTAAAAAAGGATAAATTTATCTTCAAATCATGAAATCTATTCCTAACGTGCTTGGAATACATAAAGATTAAGGAGAGACTGCTTTAGTTATTCCATAAATTTATCTTCAAATCATGAAATCTATTCCCAACGTGCTTAGAATACATAAAGATTAAGGAGACACTGCTTTAGTTATTCCACAAATTGAAAGAATATTGAAGCTGAAAAATTGTCTATTCTATATCTTGTTTTTAACCAAACAAAATAATTCATTATTACCGACAATTAAGGAGGAATGAAATAGTCATCCCCTCAACCAAACAGCCCATAAAGTGTTTGCGGAATAAGTTCCTTTCCGTCTTCTTCCTCCAGAACCCATCTCTCCAAACCTATCTCAAACCCACACCAAGTACTGGGTCTCCAGTATTAGAGAGCTTAAGAACTCGATTATAAGCCAATAAAGCCAATTCCTCCGCCGTCTGCTTGCTACAATAATGAGAGGTAGAGGACCCCCTGGAGCGGCGTGGAGGCTTCAACAAGAACTCGCACACATGCTTCCGTCATTGCCGTTTTCTCCCTCTGTTTACGCCATGAGTTAACGTGGATGAGGGAAGGCAAATCAACGTCAAGTACACCAGCAAAAGTGCGAGAGGCTAGCTTTTGTGGGTAGGCGGCGGCATGAGGGAAGCAATTGTGAAGGTGTCGTTGGAAAACGTTGAAAAAACTTGGGTGGCTGTGATTACAGTGAAACATGGGAAGCAGCTGTGAGAGATGTCATCTTTATTGTTCACATTCATAAATAGTAGATAGAATGAAAAGTTGCGCAAAGAAGTTGAAAAAGATACTTTTCTGTGGTTCTTAATTTTTTTAAGGCTTTAATTTCAATTAAATGAGTTTAATAGGAGTTAGTAAGTTTAAATTCTTAATAAATTTTGAAAAGGTATTT
This sequence comes from Erythroxylum ulei, assembly GCA_027564395.1. NCBI lineage: Eukaryota > Viridiplantae > Streptophyta > Magnoliopsida > Malpighiales > Erythroxylaceae > Erythroxylum > Erythroxylum ulei. The sequence continues at coordinate 44,500,185 of JANITX010000210.1, forward strand.
TCTAATTGTTTGAAAGGGTTAATTTTATTAGGAATGTTTTAAAAGTTAATTTAATTTTTCAAGATGTTAGATTATTAAATTAAATTAATCATCAAATCAATTCCAAAATTAACATAATTATTTTTCTTAATTTGATTAAGATTAATA
>JANITX010000210.1:44500431-44515714 GCA_027564395.1 Erythroxylum ulei
ACATTGCTCAACACTTGATTAAACTCTAACCAAGCTACTTTAACTACGCTACCGTAACCCCTAACTTAGAGATTCACAATAATATAATTAAACTTGATAATGTCGGATTACTCCCCTTTGAAGCCCATGAACTCAAACTGCTGCTACATTTCCAAGAGGGTGAAAGATCTAGCCGTGCTTGACTCCGGAATCCTCATCACTGCTGAAGCTCTGATGTCACCTATGGTAGAGATGGAGGCCGACGGTAGAGAAGGAAGATCGTGGATGAGAGGTGAAATGGTAGATGATGGTTCGCGGACGGAGATGATGGTGGTGAAGTGTCGGGTGGTTTCGATAGTCTCCTCCCTGGCTGCCGAATGGTTCTTGTGTATATGAATGCCTTCCTAACCTAATTCGGCAAGTTTTTAAAGGAAGGGTCGGGTCGGGTCAGTACAGTAAGTGAAGTTTCCAATTAGAGTCCGGATAACCGTCTGCTCGCTGCGGCAAGATGATTAGTTGACGTCGCGGTGTGCACTTCCTGGATCGCTCGCCGCGGCGAGATAATTAATGGACGTCGCGGTGTGTTGGCGTGTGATGATGCGCCGCGGTGAGATGATTAGTTGAAGCCGCGATGTGTCTTCTTCTGGATGCGTCGCGACGTGCGTGAGGAGCTCTCGTCCTATTGACTTTCTGATCCTTTTGACTCCCCTTTTTTTTCTTTTCTCCTACAAATATAAAATAACAATTTGCAGTATCAATTGGCCTTTAGAAAAATTATAATGCAATTAAGGTCAATTTGCAACAATTTTACTAACCAATTGCATATAATATGAGCTCACTATAAGGAACTAATTTAAGCACAAAATCACAAATTGAGACTCAAAAAGTATATTAACAGCCATGAAAGTGTAGCTAATTTATAAGATAAATTTGAGCTCAATCACTAGGGTTCAAATTTTCTAAGCCTTCAAGAGTGATTTTCAAGTTGTTCAAGAAAGGAAAAAGGTGGAAGAAGATGAGAGCTTCCATATGAGCTAAGAAACTCTTCATTTGGTGAAGGAATCAAGGTAAGGGTGTTTTTGATTTGTTGGATTTTTGAAAGTTTCTTGGTTCATATAGCTTAAGAACTATATGGGTTTAAGTTTTTTAAGATCAATTTTGGTGATTATGTGTTATGGGTTACCTAATTTGAATTCCTTTTGATTTGGGAATGTTGCCTTTGATGAAGGAAAGTAAGAGAGGCAAAAAGGAGCAAGAGATGAGGCTTTTGAGTAAGGTCTGCAAGCAAGAAAATAAGGTGGGTTTCATGTTTATAATTGTTTAATGAGCCATTGATGGTTTTTTTTGTCCAAATCAAGAAAGTAAAATGATTTCAATTACTTCAATAAATGTTACTTTTATTGCTTTTGATTGATTTGAGAAATTGCTACATGTTTGATGTATGAAATTTTGATGATGCATTATGAATTGCTACATGAAAGGATTTTTTAAAAAATTGCATGTTCATGAAAGAAGAGTTTCCGAAATTTTTCCATTTGGGCAATCTGTTTTCAAGTCATAAATTTCATGTTATGTGAGTTTGTGGTAGTCCCTCAAGAGCCGTCACGTGCACGTTGACCCAAGACTAGGCTTCTCTTGCCTGACTGCTAGTGGCACGGTGCTCCTTCAAGGACTCCCTCAAGTTTACGGCTACACAGGACCATTATATGGGAATGTGTAATACGTCATGAATATGGACCTACCCAAACCATTTATGATGTGCTTATGTGTTTATGAATTGTGAACAAGTTGAAAAATGCATAAATTGTGTTGTTGTGACTTTGATTACATGACAAGAATTTGAGAAACGTGAGTTTTATGATTCAATAAGGATTTTTATGACAATGGACTTTTTAAACAGTTTTATTTGTTAGTTGTTATAAACTTGTTACCTACGAGCTTTTAAAGCTCACCGCCACTCTCTTTCCCCAATTCAGGTGATGAGCAAGAGATCAAGTGAAAGTGACTTAAAGCATAAACTTGAATTTACATGTTTTGCGTTGTTTGGAGTAATTCATGTAAAACAAAGTTGTAATTGCACTTTGAGCAATTATTATTCAAGTGTCTTGTGTAATTTGGGGATTTCAGAATATTAATGTATTATAGCTTGAAATGCCATTAAAGTTTGTAAAACTCTTATTTTTATAAGGTTAATGAAAAATGGACTTATGTATGGACATGAAATGTGAATTTGTATAAGGATGACTATGATGAATGTTGAGCATAAATGATTGGTATATATGAATATATACACATCAGTGAGATATTATGGAAAAGACACATAGGAATGTTATGAATGATGAGATGTTGAATATGAAGAGCCAAATGAATTGAAGTTGAGATTTTGATGAATTCCAATTGGTGGTTGAATTGTTATGAATGATGTTGTAATAGAGGAAATGAAGTTGGGATAAATGTCAAGTTTTTCATAAGGTTAAATTTTGTGAACTGATTCAAGGGAAATTATGGAATTATCTAGGTAGAATTGGTAGAAGCTGCCTTCATGAAAGTTGTAGTTCATCTTTATAGCTTTCCAACGCTATAAAGTACGTGACTTTTGGATATCAGAATGGAAAGATATGATTGTTACAAGTTATGATGTTGCATAAGGTGTGTGTACATGACAACTATGATGAATGATAGGAAAATTGAGTTTTGATGAACCAAATGGGTTGAGAATTGAGAGTTTTATTAGATAAATTTGGTGTTTGAGTTGTTATGAAGTGATTTGGCACTAGAAGAGTTGATTTTGGGAAGGTTATGAGTGAATATGATGTTAGATTGGATGTAGGAAGCATTGGAGAGGCTTTGTAGTGGTTCGGAGAACCCCTATGTCCGTTTAACGAACTTTAGGTCCGTCTAACGGACCTTTAAGGGTCAAAAAGGACCCCCCCAGCATCACCCATGTGTATTTAATGGACTTGATGTCCGTTAAACGGACCTTCTCGGGTGAAAAAGTGCTCCTAAGCCAGTCTATGTCCATTAAACGGACATTCACGGGACAGCTTCATGAAATCGCGATTGTGGACCCTTTTAGAGGCAGAATCTCGCTTTATGTTCTTCATAAAAGTTTTCGATATTGATGGCTTCTTTCCAATGGTTTAAAAACGAACTCGATCCGACATGTGTGGTGAATGTTATGATAATCGCGCCAAGACATGTCATTGCATGATTGAGGGTATAAACATGTCACACTCTTTTGGTCATAACTTCTTCATCCGACCTCCAAATGAGGTGATTCTTAAAGCAATAGATTCATAAGAAATGCTTCTGTCTCTCCATAAAAATTGGTATCTTTTGGAGTTGATTTGAGAAATTTTTATTGATAGAAAGTAAGGGGTTAGTTGAAAGAGCATGATAGGGTTATGAACACGCTTTGGTTTTTCGAGCACATCTTGAGCTATAGAGCTTTGAATGAGGTGGTTCTTAATTCAAAACAAACTAGAGACTTAGAGATAAAATTTCTTTGAAGAAATAAAATTAAAATTCAGATTTGAAGTTTTCCAAATTATGTTCAGGAATTAGGAGAAATGAGTTTGAGTATGGTGACTGATTTTATTGTGCACGCCATTGAACAAATTGTGAGGAAATTTTTTTTTGGGATGTTATGAGAATGAAGATGAATTGATAATGTCTAATAAGGGTCAATGTAATAACCCTTCAAGGCAATATGCACACTCACGTATTGTGATGTTTGATTCGAAGTTGGGCTCCGGAAGTAGGTCCAACAAATGTGATTTTACGCTTCATGTTTTCGCAAGAATTAGATTCTAGAATCAAACGGGATCCAACAGAGGTGGTATCAGAGCAAGAGGTTGGGTTCCAAATTCGGTGCCCAACAGAGGTGGTATTAAAGCCCAGTATTAAGGTCTTACATGGGCAACTTTCGGGACATGTGTTAAACGCAAGAGCGATTGTTAAGAGTTCGGACTAATAGAATTAGCACAGAGCACCAATATTATGATCTTACATGGGCGCATATGTGATTAAGGTGTAAAAGTAGAAAATAAGGAAAATATAAATTGCTATGATCTTAAGAAGATGAAATCGGAACCTAAGTGGTTGCTCGATGAATCTGACAAAGAGTTATGATACTCCATAAGGATGTGTTAGTGGAACTAAGATTAGAATTTTTATGATGATTATACATCTATAAGTTTGAATCAATGGCGAATATACATATGTAAGATGTAATGTGAAGGATAATGGGAAGATGAGATGAATGATAGTGATATTTGTACAAGTCCAAGAAGGTTAAATTGATTGTTATTGTGAGTATCCATATGATGATCCATCATCATACACAAGTGAGTATATTAAGCACGTAGCTAATATATGTGTGGAGATGATAGAGGAAGAAACTTATGACTTATTGGATATTTCTTAGTCATAGTTCCCATAGTTTAAAGTCTAAGGGGAACTAGAGTGACACATGAAAGTGCTCACAATGATCAAGCGGTGTCCAACATGAGTGGTATCAGAGCAAGCGTTGGACTCTAGAAATAAGCGGGATCCAACAGATGAATGAGTCCGCAAGAGTTGGGTTCCGAAAATCGGTGCCCAACAGTTATAGTTAGCAACGAAACATTAAATGCTAGTATCTTAATATTTTTGATTTAGTGAATTTTTCTATTGGTTAAAATAATTTGTTTAATATTTTCTTTTAATCATTTATATTTTTTGAGTAGTTTAATCTTGTGAAAGTTATTGCTTGGAGTTTAACATAGCTAGGTAAAACTATTATATGATAATTGTACATATTAAGAAGCTATTATATTTTGAACTTCATAAGAGTTTGACCAAACCTTGCTCTCGATTGCTCCTCTTCTTGCTTTTTACGCAAGGATCTCAAAATTTTGCAGCTTCTTACTTTTCTTATTCTTAACCTGTAATGACCATAAAAGTACAAACGTCTCTAATGACAACCTCTATTCCATGCTTTTTTTAATTGCAACACAATGAAGACATATTGTAGATTGTAGGTTATTATGATAACTAAGGTCACATATAAGTAGAATTGCATTTGCTAAAAATTAGAACAACTGCAAAATGTTACAATATAACTAAACTTATAGTTTGCTTAGTACTCGTAACCAAGATATATAGATTAAAATAAAGAATTGTTAGCTTGATTAGCACATTTTGATACATTAATGTAATAGCGCAATAAGAAATGAAATCATAATTCTTCATTTGAAGATGTGAATAGGAAGAGAAATATTATAAAGGTGGGATAATCATGTCAATAACAGTGCTGTAATAAAATCAATTTGTTTCCGTTGAAATGTTGGGAAACTAATACCTTACATCACTTGCACATTCATACAAATAAAGAAGGAACAATACTAATGCAACAAAAATTTTATTCTTGATTCTTGTATACAACGAAATATTACATGACTATTTACAGAGTTAAAAGAGAATTCCAGATTCACTAAATTAAAATTGCTTAATATTATAATAAAAAAAATATTTTCAATAACAATAAAATTTGTATAACAAAAAAATATGGTTAATATGTTTTTGTTCCATTATATCTTTCTTTAGATAATTTTAAAACTATATGTCTATATATGTTTACTGTTATCATGAAACACTACATTATTTGCTAAAGTTTGAGTGTATTTATTGTCAGTCATAATTTATTACTTCAAAATTTTCTAAAAAAATTTCTTTGAACAACTTTATCAACTAAATAACATGACAAGGATAAAAAGTAGCTGCCATATACTTTGATTTACATATAGAGAGTGTGACTATGAACTGTTTCTTTAAACACTAAGAGGTTTCATTATTTTCCAAAAAGAAAACAAAATTAGTAGTATTTTTTTAATCATTAAGATCGCTAAAAATCAATATCCTAAAATTAATTAATATTTAATTTTTTTGGAAGATGAGTAAAACATGCCATAATCGATCATTATTATAAAAATATTAATTATTAAATTTTTTAGAAGATGAGTAAAACAATTATAGTCAATAGTACCTTTGAGATATGGAAAAATTCTTTTATTTGTCTTCAAGTGAAATTATGAAAATGTCTTCATAAATCAACTAATAAGTCGAACTGCAAATAAGGTTTCTAACTTTATGAAAATCAGGTATCTCAAACATTTCACAAAACTTTCAAACAAAGTTAGATCAAAACTTTCTTGTAAATCAAACTTGGATAACTTTATTCCACACTCTATATGAGTACTAATCGGTTTATCGTCTAACATATTGAACTTTTGAAGCACTTACTTTGCATATTCTTCTTGAATGATGAAATTACATCATCAATTTTCCTTGATTCAATCCAAAGCAGCAAGACTTAATTCTATATTCCTTATCTCGAGCTCTCAAGTTATGAAATCTTTGAACTCTTAAAACATATTTTGGTTATTAGCTATGAAGATAAGATTATCGACATAGAAATAAATAAACAAAAAAACTCATAATTTTCATTTTTAATATAAAGAACATCTTCGTATAAGCATATATTAAAACTATCATCTTAGATATGATTGTTCATTCCATTACTTCAAACTCTTGGCATTTGTTTAAGTCCATATAAAGTATTATTTAACTTCTAACACTTTTTCTTCTTGACCTTTAATCATATATCCTTTTTGTTGCTTAACATAAACTTCCTTTTTTAAATAGCATCTTAAGGAAATCAAACTTGAAATTTAATTGATGAATCCTCCAATGTTTTTTGGAAACATGATTTATTAATAAACAAATACCTCTTTGTAGTCAATACCTTGCTTTTGCTTGTGCTCTTGGACAATAAGCCTTATCTTGTACCTTTCCACTTTAATTTTGGCATTTTTCTTGATTTTGTATATCTATTTAACTTTAATGGCACGATGAACACTTGGAAGAGAACTAGTTTCTATGTTTCATAACTTTTGATGGCCTAAAATCCCTCATTCATTGCATAAATCTACTCCTTGTTCTTATTGACATCTTCAAAACTTAAAGGCTTAATATTTGTAAGTAAACAAAATAAATTAAGATTATCATAACATTCATTAAATCTTTAATATCCTTAAATTCCCATACTTATTGATGAAGTTAGAGATGATGATGCTTGTGATGATGGCGTTCGTAAGGTTAATGGAGACGAATCATTTATGACTTTTTGAACAAATTCTTTTCTTTTTCATCTTCAAAATATAGAAAGAAATCATAAAATCTCTCGGTTTGAGAGTTACAACCCCTAAATACTGCTTTATTAAATTTTGACATATCTACTATTAACATTCTTTCCATTGCTTAAGTCTAACAACTATTAATCTTTTAAATTTTTGTCACATCCAATAAAAGCAAAGTTCTTAAATTATCATGTTTAAACCATTTTTTTAACTTATGAATGTGCAGATATGCAATAAAGCAAAACATTCTTAAGTATGATATAGAAGGCTACAATATACTTTATGCTTCTTATGAATTGAAATCTTTCAAGCTCTTTGTTGGATTATTAATTCAAAAAATCATATTTGCGATTGCTTCAACCAAAAACTCCTTATGCATGATTTTACTTTTCAATATGTTTCTCTCAATATTCAAGATTGTTGCTACTTTATTATATTGGAGAGATTTAAGTACTATAAGAGGACAAATCTTATGCAACTTACAAAAGCTCCTAAATTCTAAGAAGTAAAATATCTATTTGTATACTTCTTAAAACTTTAATATCAAAATCACCTTCTTTTTCAAGCAAAGCTCTAAAATTTTAAAATACATCAAAAGCTTCAAATTTGTAATTCAAAAATTTTAACCCTATCTTTCTACTTAATTGTCAATAAAGAGACTAAATTAAAAACTTGTACTAAAAGACTGAGGGTTGATGAGACCATAAACATCAACAAGAATAAGTTAGAATAGTTTGATATCTTTTGAAATTGATTATTTTGTACAAACTAGAGTATCTTATATAGTTTTTCAGAAGGATATATACTTGAAATATCTCTTATCATCTTCTTCTCTCCCAAAATTTTGAGTTCTTTAAAATTTAAATATTAATACTTCATATTCCATAGTTGGCCATTACGTTGAAAATAACACACTCACAAACACTTATACTCTCATATAAATAATGAAGGAAGAGTTTTATTTGGGTAAAGTTTTATTCTTCCTTCTAGCTTAAAATAAAATATTACATAGATATCTATAGAGTCAATGGAGAATTCTATACACACTAACTTAAAATCATTAATGTTAGATTATAAAGAGAAAAACACTTTCTATGGTATAAAAAAATTTGCTTAACAAAAAATTTTGATCATCTAACTTTATTTATTCATAATTCTCTCTAAGTAATTCTAAAGAATTAATCAAGGTTAGATTTATTTAAATTTAGAAATATGTCACTTAGAATTTGACTTGAGTCACCTAAATTAATTAAGATTTGGTCTCAATTACTCTTTCAAAGTTTTTGCAAAATTTCAAAATATAAATTCATTTCCAACATGAAAATTATATTCATAACTTGTATTTTATCTTATTTTATATTTAAGTTTTCTTTTATGTTGCTATTAATAAAAATAAAAGGACAAGAAGAATTACGATGAAAAATATCTAAACATAATAAATAAGTAGATTGGATATTGTAAGAGAAAAAGTATTGGTAGTAAAAATAAATGTGGTTTAAACTTCTTTTTAACTGTTATTTGAGAAAAATAAGGATGGCTCATGTTCACAATTTTAACAAAATTAATCTCTGTTGGTTTATGCCCTACAGCCAATCGCTTTGGTTGTAGTTTAGTGACAAATTATTTAAAGGCGTTCTTTATCTTGTACATGTTTAGATGTATATGATAAAGTCCATGGAATAATTGTACATTGCAAATGAAATTATAATGAGATTATAATTATGAGATTCATATTGCATTTATGTACTATTCCTAAAATGTTCCTAGTCATTGTTCTATTAAGATTGGACATTAATAGAACGTAAAAAGACTAGCACACGTTTTGTTTTTTCTTATGAAGGAAGTAGTCGATATCATAGGCTAAAGTATAGAGATACTTAAACAAACGTGTGGGTGCTTGCTAGAGAACAAGTTCATTGAACAAACCCAATATAAGACATCCATTTGGAACATTACTTGTATGTCTATGGAGTTCTCATTGTGATATTGTATAAGTGATCTTTTGACTTGAGGCCATCAAAGTTATCTTGTATGGGAATTGTCATGTTTTGATACTACTTATGATTTATTTAATCATAGGTCATTTAATCGGTAGTCATTGGATGTAGCATGAACTATATGGAGATAGTTGAGTGATCAAGATAGGATTCATCTCCCTAAAGTAATTAGGGAGAATGTTTCGTTATTCTCGATTATTATTAATTCAAGAAATCCTTGGCCAAGGTGCAATGATGCTTTGTAAATAGTTTAAAAATGTCATTAATTGAATCAATAACTAATGGCAGAGAACTAATATGATTAGACTCACAACAGAGTAGACATTAATTTCATGCTCTATGTCTAATCAAAATATTGTATGATGAAAGGATTGAATTATGCGAAAAAATTATGCATGGAAAGGTTAGTCAAAACCAGTTTGACATTCCTAAATATTTGGGTGGTTATGATGCATTGTTAGACGTCAATCTTGATCTATGATTATAAATAGTTTAATTGGAGAATTAAAGAGAAATTAAATGGAGTTTTAATTTATCTAATTTTAATTATGAATTAAAATTAGATTTTAAAAATCATTGCCAATATATTTGGGAACCTAATGGGTCTCACATATAGAATGGGTTGAAGAGAGCAAAGTTAATTTAATCAAGTTGGATTTGATTGTAAAGTTTGAGAAACTTTATGATTAAATATGATATGTTTAATAAATAAGGATCAAAATAAGATATTAAATCTTATATGGGCATAATTGGTATTTAATTAGAATTATTTGTAATTCTAATTAAAGTTTAATTGAAATTAGAATTTAATTTCAATCACATTACTAAAACATACAAAGCTTATTATAAATGGGCTTAAGCTCTATGGAGCTAGCACTTCTGACTTAGCCCTCTCTGTAAGGGTTACAGAGTTCTCTCAACCAGTTCTATGGATACCGTTAGAGATCGGACACTTGTGCAGCTACAGTGGTTGAGACGGATCAGTTTCGGAAACAGTTCGAGGGATACAAAAAGATAAAGATCATGCTTCGGAATATGATACGAATTAAATTATCGTTTAATTATGATTTGTGTTGATCATTTTATAGATTTAAATAGATTTTTTTCAGAAAATCAAAAGTTATGAAAAGATTTCGTGATTATTCCGCTATAGTCAGGATCAAATCTCAACCCGATTTCCTAACACAAGGTTACTTATACCAATATATGGAAACCCTGTATAATCAAAAACATGTGAATTCGTGATTTCACACGAGCATAAAGACATATATGGGCAACATACACATCTATGCATCTCAATATACACGGGTGTATAACTTCACATGACCATAAATCAATTTATTCAATCTTCAAACTTTTACAAAGACTTTTACCATCTCTATATACAGGCGTGTAGGTATTTAGTTGCTTCAAATCTTCGTCTTATGTCATGGTTTCATCTAAATTCTTTTTCTCTATGTTTATAAAGACAATTATAACTTACAAATGCATTTGGGGAGAATTAGTACCAAATATACATCAAAACTGTGAAATATCAAGTAAAATACATTAAATATGGTTTTATAATTTTAGTTAATATGTATTTATCATATACAAATATTTTATAAGAGAGAGCACTTTGTTTTAAAAAGACAATTACAGATCAATAATCACTAATTTAGTCTTAAATATGGGGATATTTAATTGTTTAAGACATTTGAATTTCACAACTTAGATTTAGACTTTTCGATAAAACATCAACCTTAAATTTAAGAATAACTGTGTGTTCCGTTAGATTTGAAAAATAAAAAATAAAAAAAATGATTTTAAGTTTTAAATAAGGTGTCATTCCTTAATTTTCATAAGATGCAGATATGTTATTAAATTGACTTATGTAGTTGATTTTGATGTAAAAGGGTGGGTAGAATTATGTAAATAAAATTTTAAATTTTTTTGGTCTGAATTTAACTTGATATTTTATATATATATATATATATAATCAAAATTTAAATATAAAAGCCTAAGAAATAAAATTCGCACCATACGAGGACTCACGGAAATACGGAACAAAGGGGCTCTTAAAGGCTCTGATAATTTAAAACCGCGCACCTTGGCTTGGATCCCTCTACTCCACGCACTACCACATCAGATCCACCTTGGCTGATAAAGCACTGTTTTAACATCAGATCCACCGACAGCGCACAACATCCTAATCAAAACCCAATTTAACGCTCCTAGAACCTAGATCATAAGCCTTAAAATGCGAGATAATTTGGCATTTGTGATAGAAAGCAATATATAAAATTATACTGCAATGAGTAAATTTTAAGTAAAGGACGCTGACCTGGTTTTACTTATTTTAAAATATTACATGAATAACTTTTTTATTAATAATTAAAATACTTACTATAAAAAATTTAAATTAACCAATTTTTTAGTTTAATTTTTAACTTTTTAGTTTGATTTATGTTAATAAATCTTGTTGAAAAAATTAATTAGTCTATTAATTAATCTGTAAATTTTATAAATTAATAAGTTCTTATAAATAAAAATAAAATAAAATTTTATAATTTATTTTCCAATTAAACTCTTTGATAAATAAAAAAAACCTTTTTCAATTATATTTTAAATTATTCAATCTTTAACTATTTATAATTTATTTTCCAATTAAGCTCTTTAATGAAATTTTAATTATATTTTAAATTTTATTTAATTTTTAACTAGTTTTATAAGATTTATAAATTAACCTTTTAAAACTTATAAAAATAATAGTAGAAGTTCAAGTCACGAAAATAGTCTCTTTATAAAAATACAAAAGGAAGACTGCATATAGTTGATAACCCTCTCTTGACCTTCGCAAAGTAGGAAGCCTTATGCATTGAGGTTGTTGTTATTGTTACAATTTTATTTTACATTTTGTATTTGGGTTATTTTAGCAAACTAGGTGAGGGAACATCCCTTTTATTATACGAAATGATGTTTCCTTTCAACTCATGCACCGAGGAAGCTTAACATGTATTATATAATTGTAGGTGATGTTAATAAGGCTATGGTGGTAGATTTTAAATTATTAGTTTCTCTTTGATTATATTTTCTCTTTGTCAATAGAAATGAAATATTGTGTTTTATGCTTGTTAGGGCAAACCTTTTTGGTGACCAAGATGTGCTTTAACAATTATGTATGATATAATTCTATTATTTTATGGAAAATAATGGCTATTCAATGGCAAAAATACACAAACTAAAACAACTAACATCATTTTTTACTTTTCATTCAATAATCTTTGATAAGTATATTCATACTACTCGATTTGATAATAAAGGCAAAAATGTACATCTATTTTCTAACAATATAGAACATGAAAAATTAAACAAAAATTATAATGGATGTCAACTATTTTCTCTAACTAACATTTCAATATCTTCCTTTGTATTTTTGAGTTGCTCATCAATTTTTTTCTTTATTTCAACCTTCTTCTTTAGTATGAATCTTAACTCTTGAATAATATAGATAGTCCTTTAAGGAAAGTGCTTGTCATACCAAGAAAACAACAATTCCCAACCTACAATAGGTATAAGAATAACTATATGACAAAACATTTTAAACTAATAGTTTTAGTTGAATTTTAAATCATATCACCGTAATTAGGCAATTGGAACATATATAAAAAAATCTTCTTCCTGCATTATTTTCACTCCAAAAAGTCCTTAAAGGAATTTCTATCACATGGAGGCACACCACTTTGTCTTAAATTTTGCAAGGCCAATTAGTTGTATATTCAAGTTGCATGCAATAGCTAAAATGTGAAAAACATCAAGCACCACCAAATACATTCAGGCAGTATTATAAATATCCAAAGCAATAATTTCTTTCATTTTAAAATATATTTGTGTCAAATATCAAATTTAATCAAACTTCTTCATATCTTCATTAGCCCAATAACCTCCTGCCACTAATTCTAAAATTCATTATTCGAAGTCAAAATATCTCTAAAAATACTCTCATATCTTCAATCTCATTACTAACTAGGCAAATTTCAATAATCATTATATCATACGAATCTTTTATAAGAAAGAGCAATTTGTTTTAAAAAGACGGAATCACCAATTGAGTCTTGAAATGGGGATATCTTGAAAAGGAATGTTTTAGCATCATATCCACCGACAGGTGGAGCACAATATTTTAGGTTCCTAATCAAAACCCAGACCTTAGATTATAAGCCTTGAAGTGCGAGATAATTTGGCATTTGTGTTAGAAAGCAATACATAAAATTCTACTGCAATGAAATCCATACGATTTTACTCATCCGATAAAATTATACTTTAAGTAACTTGTTTTGGCAAAATTATTATTTTAGTATTGTGTATTTATTTAGTTTAATATTAATAGTATTATTTGTTTATTTTTATTTATTCCTTTATTTCAATTGTTCTCTTCATTTAGTCACAGTATATGTATTGGGCCTCCTCAAACACTAGAATTTATTTTTTATTTTTTTTTATCTTATCTTATCTTTATCTCACATTTGGATGTGCGTATATCTGAAATAGCCTCTCTGTTACATAGGGAAAAGGCTGCGTACTATCAGACCTTTTCAGGCCCTAGGTTTGTGCAGGATTTCAATTAAGTATTGATGATGATGATGATGATGATTACGAGAATGACATTTAATTAAAACTAATTATTCAAATAAAATAAAATCAACTAGAAACATAAAATAAATATGGCTAGAGTAATAAAAATTTAGGTTTTCGTAATATTATAATCCCCTAGAATGATACTAACTTAATTGACTCTCTTCTGGTTACGCCAATTTTAATTAATCTATAAGTGTAAGGCATACCTATAGCTAGCATAGATAAGTACGAGTCAACCCTACGAAGACAGTAAGTACTACTAGTTACCTTTTTCCTATTATCTAGCATAAGAATATGACTTTGTTTTTTAATTAAAAATTAAAACTAAACAAATAAACTAAATTTAGATTAAACAATTATGAACTCATGATAAGAAAAATATTAAAAAAATCAATATCAACTAGTAGTGTCTAGGTGATGAATCCTCCTAAGAATCTTTAAATTATTAACTTTTTATCATGCAATCATATTGTTGATTATTGAACTGTGAAAATTCGTATCTTGTATTAATAACACTCTCAAGATTATTAACAACTAATCCATCAGTTGGTTAACAAAAATCTTTTTAATTAAAACCCTTAAGATTGCTTTATCAATTTGTGAATTCTGCTATTAGGTTTGACCCTAATCTAGAGGATTTATGTTAGTCTATCTCTAAGTTTTCTATGCAACTCCTTTCAATTATTGTAAATATATTCATAAAAGAGGATTTCTCAATCTCAATTATTTGAAATCAAATCATGCACTAATATTCCGAATATATAAGAACAAGAGTAAAACATATAATTGAATCTCAATAAATCAATCAATATAATTGCATTAAATAAAATATTAAAATTTATTGTAATCTCAAACTAGGGTTCGTCACACCTAAACACTAAAATGTTTGGTTACTAATAATAGAAAACAAAATCAAACATAAATATGAAGAAAAATTAATACAAAACAAATGAATCATAATTTCAAATTTCCTTTTTTTCTTATATTGAATCTTCTTGCAAGTTGAGGTTTGATGATGTAATCTAATGGATCTCTTAACATATACTTCTTGTTTTCTTTGTCCCTTGGTCAAAATCATCACCTCTCTAGGTATCTTATGTCTCAAAACTGCTGCAAAACTCGATTCTCTATAAATTGCTTCCGCTCACATCCTTTTATAGTAAAGTTTAGGATTTTTGGGATATACAAGGTGTTGTTTTTATGCCCTACAATCAATCACTTTGGTTGTAATTTAGTGACAAATTATTTAAAAGATTTTTGGGATATACAAGGTGTTGTTTTTATGTCCTACAACTAATCGCTTTAGTTGTAGTTTAGTGACAAATTATTTAAATGCATTCTTTATCTTGTACATATTTAGATGTATATGATAAAGTTCATGGGATAATTGTGTATTGCAAATGAAATTTTAATGAGATTATAATTATGAGATTCGTATTGCATTTATGTATTATTCCTAAATGTTCCTAGTCATTGTTCTATTAAGATTGGACATTAATAGAACGTAAAAAG
>JANITX010000210.1:44570717-44586513 GCA_027564395.1 Erythroxylum ulei
ATTGGTTTTAGAATTTTGATTAAGATGAGAATTTTGGTTTATTTGTGATGGAAATTCATTTGGAAGTTATTAGTAATGTTTCAGAAATTTTTGGGAATTTTAGAAATTTTTCTAGGAATTTTGGGATATTAGCCAAAATAGACCAATGGTGTTTTGACATGTAGCACTTCTATGTGCATGACAAATGACACACATACAAGGAGCCATGTGTCAATTGGTAACAATACACGTGGTAGCTACACATATGAGTACTTGTGTTATAGGAAAAACCACCAAAACCTTGTTGTTCTTCGGATTATGTTAGTCTTCTTTGAAAATCACTGAACATTCATCGCCAAAACACTAGTTTGGATTCTTATAGCAGTAATGTCCTTTGCAACACAAATAAGTTGGTCCAGCTGTTAGTTGCTTTTCTCTCGTTAGTCTTGCTTCTTCGACCATCACCGAACCCTGTTCATCATCACTCCCATTGTTGAAGAATTTGCAGAAAAATCAGGTAAGGGATATTTTTAACTCTTTGAGTTCATAGAACGATTATGATGATGTGTTAGTGTTGGGAATGAATTCATGCATGAGTTGGATGACATTTTATATTGGAAATATATGCATGCATGAGAAGTTTATGCAGTGCGGTCTCGATGAATGGATTCACTAAATGACTTGGGTGAGGATTTGAGGTCGTGAGTGTATAAAGATAGCAGTTACAGTATCTGGAATTGAATAGGAGAATACTAGGTGTTGGGTAATTTGAGAAAAAATGCAGAAAATGGAACAAATGTAGTAAGAATGAAAATATAGTAGAGAGAGAAAGTCCAACTTGAAAGATTTCATTTCTGTGAAAGTTCGCTGCAACCAACTCCCCATGGTTTGCTGCGGCCATCTTGAAGGATTTGGCTAGTATTCCTTTCGGGTAAAGTTCGCCGCGACCAACTCTAGGTTTCACCACGGTGAACTTGCGAGAGTTTTGCGAGAATTCCTCTTTGGAGGAGTTCATCGCAACGAACTTTTTTCTACACTGAACATGCTTTGGTATTTTAGGCATAACTTTCTCTGTAGTTATCTGAATGGAGTGATTTTTGATTTGGAGTAAACTAGAGACATAAAACTATAAATTGACTGAAGAAATCGAGTTCTAATTCTACTTTTAAGAATTTCAGAATCTTATTTGAAGTTGAGATAAGAATTATGATGAAGCTCAAGAACAGCCTGTAATCTTTTGAGTATAACTTTCAGTATACTAAACCAAATTGGACTAATTTGGTATCCTTGGAAGCCTAAGATAAATAGGGAAAACTTTCTAGAAGGAAGTATTACCTAATTACCTCACCTTCCTGATGAGAATAATTGAGCAAAGTGGACCCAAAAGTTGAATGTGAAATAAATCTAGATTGAGGAAATTGAGTATGGTTTCACATGATTGATGATGTAACACGATTAAGGATAAGAAACCCAGATTTTTGACATGAACATGCATCATACATGTTAAGTATACATGAGTGCGCATAATTGAAATCATAATTGTGCATAATAGTAATATATGTTTGTATTGAATATTTTAGAGGAACCCTTAAAGCGATCGATTCCAGATATTGCCGGGACTTCGAGGCAATAAGCAATAAGGGAGGTTTTGTAAGTAATTTAGATAGTAAATTTTGTAAGCAAGTTTTGATGGTTTTGCTTTGACTATTTTGTTTGCTATTGATTGGAACATTGAATGATTTGCAAAGCTGTAAGTATATGATATGCTTGAATACATGGTATGAAACATTGATTAACATGTAAATTGAATTTCAGACATTTCTATTTTTGAATCTGTTAAGTGCTAGTTATGGGTAAATAGGCATGCCTAGAAGGGTCTACAGCTATTTCTGTGACACTTCGATGTCTTCAGTTATTGACACTTCGGTGTTGAGACTTCCGTCTCTTATGTGTCACTTTGGTGTCGAGACTTCGGTCTCTTTCGTATAAGTCCCGTTACCCGCTTCTGTAAATGAATTTAGCAGTCATCTGATTTTGTACTCTGATATCTATTGATTTTGTCATAAACTAAATTATGTTATGATTCTAAAGGGTTTATACCCTCTTATGTTATGCAGTTATGTTATTTATATAACTCCGTTATGAAATGCTTTCTGCCTGACTTACTGTTAAAGAAATCGTTGAATGCAAGTTGATGTTGTTACATGATTCGGTGTGATAATTTGTTAGTTTATATATAGATTAGTTATTACTTACTAAGCTATAAGCTTAGCATGGTAGATTTGCCCCGTGTAGGTTCAGAGAGAAGAACTTAAGGACTGGGACAAGTCAACCGCAATGGCCAAAGGGGTCTGAGTTTTGTGTTGCTCAAAATGTATTTTGAGTTTGTTTTGGGCTTGTATATGACTTTGGATTTCTGTTTGAAGGATTTTAATAACCTTAATTCGGGCTGGTTTCTGAAATTATGTTTATATTGTATGTTTGTTTGAGATTCTGGAAATACATGTGTGAAATGTTTCACATGTTTTGGAAATGTTTATTTTTGAATGCTATGCTTCCGCAAAATGTTTTGGTTTTTTTGTACTATCTTGTGTGGCATCCACATATCCTCCTAGGGGGTATTAGGGCGCCACAATTTTAAGATTGGAAAGGTCCTCATATAGCATCAATTTTTGGAGAAATGTAATAATTCATTAGAAAATGGACATGGTAATATACAATACATTTTCCAAATTATATAAAAAAATCACAACATCGCCACTATAGGTAAGACATCTTGAATGCATTATGCTTTAAAAGCATTATAAATGTTTATTTGGACAATGAAAAACATGCTAAGAAAGCCCATTGACTGACATCCTCATATGTGTCCATCCTTGAATTAAAATATGCTACCTTGGACAAGTGTCTCCAAGCTTACATATATCTATAGTTTTAACTTATTTCAACACTTTGTCCCTCTTTCTCTACTGTTTTGGAGTATGTTTGTTTCTATTTATAGGATTGTTCAAGGGACAATACTCCAGTGGTTGTCAGAAGATACACCATGGTTCTCATCTAGTAGGTTGTATCACCTAACTCTGCTTTCATGGGACAACAAGGTGATTAAGCTCCCTTACCACCTGAAAGCTAATTTTTTTCTCACTTTTTCCCTTGAATATTAACTAACACACTTTACTAGTAATTGTTTAGGTGCTTTTACTACTATATCTACTTTCCAAGGCATAGCTAGTCTTTAACTTCTCCTTTACAACTTTATAGGCTCTCTTCTGTAGTATTTTGTCTCCATGTGTGATTTCCTTAACAATTCCTTCATTTTAGATTTACTATTAGTCTGTGTGAGAATCAATGAAAGTAGTTTAGAAGTCGTGTCCTTTCTTAGACTACTACCCTTAGTAATCATTAGATCCTCCTAGAACTCGCTATCAAAACACTATAATTCTTAGCTTCCTTACTCAAAATTAATTGTTCCCTTGTGCTACTAATGACTCTCTCCTCAACTACCTCCTTTAACTTCTCCTCACCCACAAAATACCTAGAGTTACTCTCCCTACAAATCTTCTGTAAGCATGTTCCAAATTTAATCATGTATACTATAATGTTACCCATAGAGTTGCTTTTATTATTTTGTGGAAGCTGTATATATTTATAGAGTTTACTAGTGGTGCTTTATTATAGGTTAAGTTCTTGACATAATTCTATGTACTTATTCAGTAATCGCATTCAAAGTACAAGTAAGTAACTGATTCTTATACTTCCTTACAAAGAGGACAAGTTTCAGATAGGTTTATATAGTTTACCCTGTCTATAGTTGGCAATATGTTCCTCGTAGCTATCCATAATAGAAAGGATATTCTTGGAAAAAGACTTCTATTACATACTAGCTTGGTCCAACTAACTTTACCCTAAAAGCTTTGTCAGTAAACTTCCCCATTGTTCCACTAGTATTGATCCACAAATTTGGAGTTTGTGGAGTACTAAGGTAGCTAGTATTCTAGTTCTCTTGAACAGTTTTCCCATTACCTCTCCTTGATCCATTTGTTTTCCTTTGCATCCTTTGGAATATCCCCGAGGGTTTAGACTATCAATTAGTTCCCTCCCAAATGACTATTCCTTCACTAGTTATTATATTATAGGAAGGCTAGTTCCTTATTCCCAACCTTACAACTTATATTATATTCAAATGAACCCATCAATTTTAACAATAGATTTAGGAAACAAGAATAGATAGGTTTATTAGTCATTCCCTGTATACTCATTCACTTCAAGAAGTAGTTGTGAATCCACTTTATCCAAATGGAATCTTTATCCATAAGAACTATCCACAGTCTTTTCCTCAACAATACTTTGTAACTTATACTTATTGGGGTTATTCCTAGGGCCTCTTCATTAATTAGTTTATACACTTCTATCTAGCTAACTTTAGCTTTAGGTCCTCTCCCATTGTACATTCCCCACAAAATCTCCTTATAAGCCATTCCATAGTTTTGATCAGCTACTTGTAAAGGAATATGTGAGAAGTCCAATAGATGTGCATAGAGTTCAAGATGGTTTTATCAGTTAAAGTCTACCTCCATATAAAAGAGCTATATTATTCTAGCTACCTAATCTCTTTTGGATCTTCTCCATAACTACAAGACATTCATTAAAATGAAATATTCTTATAGTAAGAGGCAACCCTAGGTAAATAAATGGGGGTTGTTTAATTGCTAATCCAGTTAATTCTAAAAGTCTTTCAGTAATTTGGTGTATAATAGAAAAGAGTATCAAATGGCTTTTGTTATAATTGATTACCATTCTTGTGTGCTTTTAGAAGGTTCAAAAAGTTGACTTAAGCTTTAGAGAATAAAAGTAGATCAGTCATAAAACATAGTGATAAGTGTACTGCATCATGTTTTAGAGCATAGTTTGATATGTGTATAGCTATTAATTTAATCATTTAGTATATGTTTAGGTTAGAATTGCGTTAATTTGTTAATTATTTATATTTTAGGGGTTTTACGAGTTAGTACAAGTCTTTGAGCTTAAATATTATGTTTTTGAGGTACCTTGATGTGTTTGTTAGTGTTTCAGGGTCAACATCGAAGAACGAAGAAGTTTCGGAGACATTTGGGCCAAAACAATGACCCACAATCATGGAATAATAGGCCACGATCGTGACAGAAGCATCAGAGTTGGCCCACGATCGTGACATAAGCACCAAAGTTGGCCCAAAATCGTGGCCTACATGCTACGATCGTGACAGAAGCCCAGGACATGACTCATGATCATGGCCTGCATGCCATGATTGTGATAGAAGCCCAGGAATTGGCCCACGATCATGGTTTGCGTCAGGCAGACACGTATACACTAAAAAACGTCGAGTTTTTAGGGATTTTTTAGACCTTTCGGACCCCAAAAAATCTTAGGGCTACTTAGAACACAAAAGGATATTTAAAGAACAAGAAAAAGAAGCAGAAGGAGCTATTGCATCAGCCACCTTGAGAAACCCTAGAGAGAATTCATTGAGAGATAGAGGAAGAGAAGAAGGAAGAGAGAAGAGGAGAAGAAGCTGACTTTATGTACTTCCCGGATCAGGAGTTTCCCGAAGTCACTGCCTCCCATCATCTGTTTATATTGTATTTCCTATTTAATTTAAGTTTTATGATTGTTTAACGAGCTTCTTAATTGCTTGAGCTTGTTCACTTTGATGTATGTGGCCCAATGAGTACAATAACAAATGATAATAATAGGTACTTTCTGATTTTTTTAATGAATTTAGTTATAAAATACAGGTTTATATTTTGCAAAGGAAGTCTAAAGTTTTTTTTATAGCTTTAAGAAATTCAAGACACATATTGAAAAATAAAGTGGCTATGTATGTATGTATATATATATATATATCTCTGATAAAAAGAGTCCTAAATCTCACTCCTGTAGAAGCTTAAAGTGCTGTTAAGACAAGTGTGAAGCCTCTAAAGGTATTTGGTTCCTACTGCTTATGCTCATATTTTAGTAGAGATAAGAAAAAAGTTAAACAATCAAGCACAGAAAACTATCTTCATTATTTACGTGCATAGGGGGTACAAGCTATTTAATCTTATCACAAAGAAAGTAATTATCAGCCAAGACATAATTTTTGCCGAAGAAGAAGGTTAGGAATAGAATGATAATACCCAAAAGATTGTGTTTTTTCTCTTCTTTAGGAAGAAGTAGCAGTGACCAATATAAATGAAGAAAACTTATCAAGTTTTGTCCAGGAGTTATTTTTTTTACATTTTTTGATATAATCAAATATTTACAAGATTATAAGTAAATCTTGATGATGAAGTTAATGATGAAGGAGAATTGATACACTTTACTTCTTTATATATATCAATTTTGTAAACATTAGGATAATTATATATGGTTTATGTTGAAATAGTCAATGATTATTAGGATAATGGTTATCTATTCTAATTTTACTATGATTTTTTTTGCAATAGTTGCAGAATAGTAGGAACTTTCTATGTTTCACCTATATAAATAGGTATTCTAATTTGTTATAAGTATATTGTTGTAATTTGTTATGATATGTTTCACTTATTATAAAGAATCATTTGTTTTGTTCCCTTATTCCTCTCCATAGCTTGTTTTTATTTCTTCTCCACTTAGACTATGTCCTTTTCATCTTATTCATCATTATCATTAACAAATTTGATTAGATGGAATCATTGAATGAGATTTTGAGGTTTAACATTTTATGCTTAGTTTGATCTATTTGTTTTGGTTTCTGGCCTTTGTCCACTTCTCTTTCTATGAATTTATCATATTTTTAGATATATAGATAGATTCTCTATGGCTAACTTATATACCTCTTGGTTATTTCACCATGGTCTAAATTTGAAGTTACTCTGATGCATAAACTAATCATAAAATCCTACCTAACTACTTCGTTATTTCATTTGTTGTTTTAATGTTATTAAGGTGTCGTTTGGTTATTCTATTTTTATATTGTGATTTTTAATTTTTGTTTTTAGTTTCTATTCTTCTTTCAATTAAAAAAAACCTGTTTGATTATTAATGTCAATATAGTTATATTTTCATTATTGATGATAAGTATATATTAGATAAAACTTAAAGATAAATTATTTTAATTAATTAAAACTATTTTAATCTCTTATATAATATTTATTAATAAATTATCAATAAAATAATTATATTTTATTAAAACAAGTTAATGTTTATTTTAAATATTAAATAAAAATTTATTTTAAAAAATATATATTTTGTGGTTTTCATTAAATTTGAAAATTGGAAGAAACCAAAACTAAAAATAAAAAATCAAAACTCAAACAAACATGTTTTTTATATTAAATTTAAAAACAAAAACAAAAAATTAAAAACGTAAATAAAAACAAACAGACCCCAAGTTAATAAAAAAGTAGACCAAATTAGTAAAAGATTTCTTATATAAGTGTAGCTATTAAAAAAATGAAGAAGTTTTTGGAGACTATGGAAATATTGAGCCAGCAGGGCTAAATCTAAAACCATCGAAAAAAGATGAAACTCACCAAGAACTACTTTGTTAGAATTGATATGGTCTTTTTTATTTATTTTTAAATATTATATATAAAAATTCATTTTTTATCTATTTTTAAATATTAGACAATATTTTAAGCTGGAATTGATTTGGGTTAACATACGGGGATTAAATCTCCTATTTTGATTATAATATTTCTATTATGTTTCATTAAATCTTATCCACATATTTATGTAAACCCTACATAAATATATATATAAGATTTTTTTTTGCATAGAAGGGAAAATATCAACTACATAACAAGTCTGGGGAAGCTAATCCTAGTGATATCCTCGAGGAGTATCGAAAGGCACCCTGGGGGCACAGTTACAAAAGTAGTGATCCAATCAAAATGAGCAGCAAAATTCGCTAACCAGTCGGCGTTGCTATTGCCTTCCCTGTATGTGTGACGGGGGAGGACTGTCCAGTTGCGATTGAGAAGTTCGTTGATGCCAAAGATGAATGGATTGATCGAGCCAGTGCGGGAGGCGGGGTCTGGAAAGGAGCTCTGTTGGACCCCCGAACTTTTGGTGGAAAAGAAATGAAAGAGTATGAAAAAAAAATTGTACCGGATTTTGGATTAGTCTATAGGGTTCCAACGCGACGCTTTGTAAGAATTTTCGTTACCGGATGTCGGACATTTGTTTCGCTTCGATTGAACCGTTTCTTTGTTTCGATTCGATTAGTTCCGATTCGCGATCTGTTCCATTTCCGTTGTTTCCGATTCGTTTCGTTTTGATTCGATAAGTTCGTTTTTTGTTTTCTATTTTTTTTTCGGGTTGGGATCCGGTCCCGAGATCGGGTCCCAACAATCACAATTCCTATTTTTACTTAACTTACTAAACTTTTCTTTAGCCAATTATTTTACTCTTTGGGAAACATGAGCTAGATCAATATCTACATAGATAAGTACATTGAGCTATATAGGCCTATAAGTGTGTTAATAAGTTAGCAAAACTTATATATTTACTTTCCCAATTATGAGTCCCTTTGGTAGGATTTCCAGTTCTATGTTTGGTAATTAAGTTATAACATCCTGAATACCTCCTAGCAAAATCAATCGGTCCATTAATTTGAATAAATAAATAATTGTTTTAAATTCTCTAAATGAAATACCACAAGGAACTTTGATATCAAGAACAATTAATGAGGTTGCATTTAACCTAAACTCAACCTTTCTCCCTCAACAACTTAATGCAAAAGTCGTCAAGTAGCAATATTAGACCTCATCTAAAATTATCATAATAAAAAACTCATTTCATTCGATCTATAGAAGCACCATTCTTTCATTGACATGTAGTTTCCTAATTCTCACAAGTATAGGGATATTGAACTCCAAACTTATCCCATCTAGGTATATCCTACATCTAAATATATATTTTTACCTCAAATCCTTCTTTAAGGCAAAGGATGGAATCAAGAGTAATTAGACATTCACCACTGGTGTATGACTCCTTAGTATTTATGACTAAAGGTCTGTGCACCTCTAACCTAAGCTCAACATTATACCTATACCCAAACTTGGTACTTGATCTTATCATTTGATGAACCATTATCAAGCATTATAAATAAAATAAATTAAAACGTTACCATAAAAAGATGAGTTGCCTACACCGAATGATAACTGGTCAATATAATTGGCTCAATAACTGATCAACAACTACAAAGATTAGAAAATTGAGTTATATAGGTCTATAAGTTTGTTAATAATTCAACAAAACCTATACATTTGTTTTTTGGAACTCCAACCTCTAACAATAACTTATTAGTGATGCCCTCCCAACAAAGGTTCTTACCACACTCAACTAAGACATGTGCTTGAGAAGATTGCAAATAACTAGACCTATCTTTTCCATTAAACCTAAGGTTAGTTCCCTCCATATGGACCTGAAATCTCACTCATTACCATCTTTTAAAGAAAGGAAGAGAAATTTGCTTTCCCAATTATGAGTCCCTTTAGTAGGATTTCTAGTTTTATTCTCATTCTATGTTTGGTAATTAAGTTATAACATCCTGAATACCTCTCAACAAGAATTAGTCAGTCCATAAATTTGAATAAATAAATAATTGTTTTAAATTATCTAAATGAAATGCCACGAGGAACTTTGATATCAAGAACCATTAATGAGGTTGCATTTAACCTAAACTCAAACTTTTCTCCTTTAACAACTCAATGCAGAAGTCGTCAAGTAGCAATATTAGACCTCATCTAAAATTGTCAAGATAAACACTCATGTTAATAGATCTATGGAAGCACCATTCTTTCATTGACATATAGTTTCCTAATTCTCACAACTATACAGATATTGAACTCCAAATTTATCCCATCTAGGTATCTCCTACATCTAAATTCATATTTTTCTACCTGAAATTCTTCTATAAGGCAAGGGATGGAATCAATAGTAGTTGGACATTCACCACTGGTGTAAGACTCCTCAGTATTTACGACTAAAGGTTTGTACACCTCTAACCCAAGCTCAACACTTACCTACACCCAAACTTGGTACCTGATCTTACCATTTGATGAACCATTATCAAGCATTATAAAGAAAATAAATTAAAACTTTACCATAAAAAGATGAGATGCCTGCACCAAATAATAACTGATCAATGTAATTGGCCCAAAATTGTCTAGCAATAATAAAATAAAGAAAGATATAAATAAGCATGCAAAAAACTTGAGATTATTGATAAGGAAGGTAAGCACACTTTAAGATGTTTATTAGTGGTATGAGATAAAATTGTTCAAACACTAGAACTTTAATCACTTGGACACCTCAAGTTTTTTGCCTTATCACAAACCTTTAATTCCACCATATACCAAATTCTACATTTAAACCAATTCATTTTTTCCCTTAAGACAAAATTATGGTCAAAACTTAGGGCAAACATATTTGATTTTCAGAGAGACATATGGGGAAAACTTTCAAAAAAAGCAAAAAATAATTTTTGACTTCAAGCTAGACCTAAGGTCAAAACTTAGGAAGCAAATGATTTATAGAGATATATCTAAGGGCTAAAGCCAAAAAAAATTCATCATATTACATCATATAAGATTAAGATAACTATCACAATATCATAAACTCACTAGCTACTATAGAAATAATTAATGTTTTTGAGGTTGATGTCACTTCTCACTTACTATTTTATTTTTGTAATATTATATTCCTCTCTAATTGATATAATCTTCATAGACCTTATATGAAAAAGCATTTTAACACTTACATTTTTATATATTTAGGGGAGATTCTTGAAGAATAAGAAACAATCAAGATATCATATCTGTAAGATCAAACCTAGACCAAAAGAATCTCAGAGTTTAAAATTCCATACTTTTTTAAAAAAATTAAGGAAATTTCATTAATAAACCCATCCAAAGGCATTGATACAATGGATCAATACAATGAAACAATGTTTCCAAAATTATACAAGATTGACCCTTAACATTACATCTTGTCTTTAAGTGAGTTTAATAAAGAGGCATAAAGAGTTACAATATAGTTCACTCCATATTCCATCTTCCTTCCAATGAAGAGCTAATTCCATCATTAACATTATAGACTATTAATTTTTCTCTAATTTAGTAACAAATTCTATGATTTAGTGCATACTTAAATTTTATAATTCCTTTTATGCTAAATGGAGTACACAATGCAGTTTAGAGATAGGCTTAAGCAAACTTTATCTCCCCCTATTTTCCTTTAATGTTCATCAATCTATTTTAGTATCCTTTCCCAGTCAGTTACAAACATGTCAGGTTTATGATGTGGCACATCCTAGCCTAAATGTGTTGGTGTAGCTGCACTGAAAGAACAAATCAGGAGTTATTTCAGGGGCTTGACAATATAGGGTGCATAGAATGTCTGTAGAGTCTAAAATTCTATATTTAGTTTTTAATATGTTTATAGCTGCAAGCCAAATGAAAAAAAGGCTTTAGGCATCAAGGATCTAGTTCATACTACATTATAACATTGGATGATTGAGTTTTGTGGTATGAAAACCATAACATAAGAGGAGTTAGTGATGCCCCCTATTATTAGGTAACTAGATTTGTTTGTCTATCCCATTAGATCTAGGGGAGTAATTTGGAAGATAGCTTTGCAATCTTTCTGAGCCTCTGAAGTTGCTAAACCACTTGTCCTAGTGTATAACTTGCATAACCTGAGCATTGAATGGTATCCTTATGGTTAGTGAGGTCAACTCCTCCTTTAGGATGAGTGGAGTTTGATTATCCTAATTTTCAAACTAAAACCATGAGTCTGGTCCATTTCCCATATGAATTTTGATATAAGTGTAAATTATCTTCCTTTTCCTTAGCTTCTATATGAATTTCCAAGAATGTTCTTTTTTTTTAATCCAAACTACCAGTAGATGTGCTCTTTGAGGTAATACTCGTTAACCCATTTTGACTATAGAGCTTCCTTGTCACTAACTTGTCTCCAAGTCCTCTTGACCACTAGCATTAATTGAATCAACTGTAAGGGGATCAATCTAAGTATACCTTCTTGTTTTCTCCATCATAGTTGCTCCCATTTTTCTAGCACCCTTAAAGTTTTATGCCTTTTCAAACTATATAAAATTTTTCATGCACATCTCAATCTCTTTGTTAATTTTTTTTAAGCAGGAGAAGATGTGTGCTCTAGTGAGTGTACGGGTTCCTTGATACTGAGATAATAAGTTATAATCTTCCAACTTGTGAAAGGGCTCTATTCTGTAAGGAATTAATTCTGTTCTTGAAGATCTCCAAAAGTCTTAGGTAGTGTTGGTATCTTAGCTATTTAGATGAGATAGGGAACTACTAGAGTCCTTCACATTAAAAGAGATTAAACCTCAAATATGATAGCCTGTAAAAAATATCAAGAGAATTAAACATTAAAAAATAAAAAAGCATGGTCAGCAACACAAATCATCATAAGATCATCTGCAAAGATGTGTGAGTTCCAATTTATTGCATTTATGATGATATTTAAATTTGAGGTAGAGGTGAGTGTTCTCTTTGATCAATTTGGATAACACCTTTATGGAGAGAGTGAATAAGTAGGGGGAAAGGAAGTTAACCTGCGTTATTCCTTTGAACCCTTTAAATAACTTGCTAGGAATTCCATTAATCAATACATTGTGGGTATTAGTGGATAAATATGCATTAATCCATCCAGTGAACTTAGTAAGAAAGCCAAACCATTCAATATATGTAAGAATGAAGCTCCATTGTAATGTGTTGAAAGCCTTCGAGAAATCCACTTTAATTGCACTAGTCTCTTAGTCTTTCATAAGTTCTTGCATCATTAAAATGTTGTCAGTGATAGATTTACCAGTGATAGAAGCTCCTTGAGTTAAGTAGAGGATATGCTTCAATGTCTTCTTTAATTTGCTAGTAATAAGCCTAAAGATAGTTTTATACACAGTGTTACGATAAGAGATTGGACAAAATTCCTTTAATCTATTATCATTGGTAGTTTATGTATCAACCATAAGTGAGTGGAATTCAGATCTTTCAACATTTTTCTAGTGGCCAAAAATTCTTGAACCACCTCAACAAGTAATTCCCTTATGATAGGCTAAGTGGCTTAGAAGAAGTATGCACTAAACATATCTAGACTTGGAGCTTTACTTGGATTAAGACTGAATACTATCTCCTTGATTTCATGAGAAGAAGTTGGTCTAATAAGGTTGTCGTTTACATCCTAAGAAAGAGTTTTTGTTTTCTAATAAACCTTTCTATGTCTTACATGCTTAATGGACTAGATGAGCTTGATCTTATGATGTCTTTATAGTATTTGACCACTATCTCTTCTATTGTACTTTTATCATTGCACAAATGACCATCTTCATTAAGTCAGCATTTTATTTTGTTTGAATTCATCTTAGCAAGGATATATTTGTGGAAATATTTGGTATTTGAAGTAATCCTATAAGGCATTATTGTACTCATCCAATTTTCTTACTTCCATTAATTTCAGTTCCTTGTTATTAAGGTCTTGGTAGCATTCATCTTGGAATTTCCTTAAGGCATTTTTAGCATTTTATATGTTTAGAGCAATTAGGGGACCTCATAGCGTATAAAAATCTTTTAGTTTGGTTCTTACTAGTCTATGCTTTCTCATACGCTGCAACTAGGGATCTCAACGTCCTAAGTTTCCCTCACTAATTCCATAAACTCTTCTTTCTTAGCAAAAAATAGAAAAACTAAAAGGGGCTTTGGTACAATTTGAAGTATTGAGATTTTGTAGCTCCATCAGATAATGATTAGAGCATAGAGGAGCCCCAAAGGGTGCCAATGATCAAAGCATCGTTTATGAGCTTTCAATTCTAAGTTATTTTGATTCAAAATATATTTAGTATTTCTTAACTTCATCTTAATTGTAATTCTAGAGTATGAGTACAACATCACTTATTTGCTTAAAACATAAATGGCTCATTTGTTAAGGAAAATCAACTTAAATTATATATAAAGAATCCAAATATAGAAAAGAATT
Source organism: Erythroxylum ulei (assembly GCA_027564395.1). NCBI lineage: Eukaryota > Viridiplantae > Streptophyta > Magnoliopsida > Malpighiales > Erythroxylaceae > Erythroxylum > Erythroxylum ulei. The sequence goes on from JANITX010000210.1 coordinate 44,584,713, forward strand.
TATTTGAACTATTAAGCCTAAAGTCAACAAGTAATGGTCTTATCTAGAGATTAAGAAAACAATGTTTTTTCTGACAAAAATGGCAGTCAAGTTGGTATCTTCCTTAAAAGGTCAAATATTAATCTAGTCCATAATGAAAATTGCAAGAAAGTAAACATCCAAACTTAACCAAAATCAATTTTTTTTAATGCTCAGATGCATACTACATTTATCTACGTTTCAAAAAAATAAACATACTATTTTGAGGGATTTTAGCATTTTTATAAGGGGCTTGACACTCTCCATTCAGTAGGAGACAGGAGTGATCATAAAGATAGGTCTTTAAATTCCAATTCAAAATAACTGTTAAAAACATGATTAAAAGATCATTTAATAGGATGATATTTATAATCATAATTAGAGAGCCACTTATAAGCTTGAGAGAGTGGTCTCTAAAGCACCCATGTCGTACTCCAAGTCGAAACTCTAATGTTTTTAGTTTAATGGTAGTGATTGAAAGATATTAACTTATGATAAAATTAAAAAGGATTAAGAAGGAAAAGTACTTTTTGATCTACAGGAGGTGATCATCAATAGTCTTAGGTGCAAACTAGGATTAAATAATAATAGAGAATATTATGCTTTTTAGTGATAGCCGATAAGGTAAGGAAAAATATGTCAATTGACCAAAAAAATGGTTGTCAATTATGAATATGAGAAAAGTTTTTCTTATTCCCTCCATTTGACAGAAGACATTCATCATTTTGTTGGAGCTTAAAACTAGAAACTACCACCTTCTTTCTATAGTATATGTTTGTGAGGATTTGTTTGTATATTTTGGCGTTATCATCTATAATGAGTTATTATTTATATGTTATCTAATGAGCAAGCATATCAATAAGCTATCAAAAACCATTTTATGCCATTTTTATATTTTTAAGAGGAGCATTGTGGTTTTGAGTAAGGCACTTTTGAAAGTTTTTAATCCTAATAAGATATTATAATTGAAAAACATTTGTTGTAAAATATAATAAAATGTAGGGACTAATATGACCATACTTGGATAATATTTATTTAGAGTGAAAATTGACGTAATAAAGAGAGAAGAAGAAATTGGAAAAAAACAAGGAAGAAGATTGTCCGAACTTGATTGCTCAATAAATTTGATAACGCGTCCATTGAGTCTATACTATATATTGATATGTGAATATCTAACAAAAAATTAGCACAATTTGTATTAAACCTCATTATATGCCATATTACACCTATATACAAAAAGTACCATAACTAATTTAACATAAGTAACAGCTTCGCTTATGCATGGGAATACCATGATTGAGTACATAAACTATCATATGTTAATACAAAATATACCAAGATACATTTAATGTCAGCCTTATATATAAATATATCATTATCATTAAAATAAAGTGCCAACTACAATTTTAAATAGAAATACCATGAATGAGTATAAAGAAAATCATGTCTAGGAAATTATAAAAATAATATGCCTATGTATAAAAAATAGGACCATTCATTACAGAAAAGTAACATATCCATTTTAAAATCAATATAACTAAGTACAAAGAATACTATTGTTGGGCCCCGAACCTTTTATGGAAGCTAGAACTGTTAACTGAATTATTGGCAATTATTCATGTGTAAAGAAAGGAGAAATTCATGAAAATTGAATTCAAATGGAAAATATGGTTTAGATACAAGATGGATTATATGTGAAAATGTTGGAAGTTAAAAGCTGGAAAATGCATATGGTTATTGAATATGCTTAGGTGTTTTAGCCATAACTTGATCTCTAGTTATC